>SNQJ01S0055341.1:0-14027 GCA_010110895.2 Picea sitchensis
CAAGGTGTTTTAAGAATTGAAGACCAATTGCAAAAACCTGGTCTTAGAGAAAAAATTGAATCTCTCAAAAACCTTTTCTCTAACACAATTTGCTCTGAGAATCCTACTGCATTCTGGAAGCAGAAGAAACATGTAGTCTATTTTCCCTATAAAGAAGACTACATTGGCACTCCTTGCAAAATCAGAGCAATACCAATGAATTTTGAATATCAAAAACTGTGTGCCACAGAAATAGAAAATCTGCTAGAAAGAGGACTGATCAGAAAATCCACAAGCCCATGGAATTGTTATGGTTTCTATGTAAATAAGCATTCAGAACAAGTTCGAGGGGTCCCCAGACTGGTGGTGAACTATAAACCTTTAAACAAGGTTTTAGCTGATGATACTTATCCCATCCCCAACAAAAGCAACCTGGTTACAAGAATAGTTGGAGCAAAAATCTTTTCCAAATTTGATTTAAAATCTGGATTCTGGCAAGTAGCTATTCATGAAAAGGATAAGTTCAAAACAACTTTTAATATCCCAGCAGGACATTATGAGTGGAATGTCATTCCTTTTGGCTTGAAGCATGATCCTTCCAAATTTTAGAGGGTGATGGACGAAGCCCTAAAACCCTATTTTGCCTAGTTGATTGTATATATAGATGATATTCTAGTTTTTTCTTGCTCAGTAGAACAACATTTAAAGCATTTGCAGAAATTTTGGCATGCTATTAAACATGCAGGACTGGTTTTGTCCAAAAAGAAAATGGAATTATTCCAGACCGAAATCAAGTTTCTTGGCCATATTATTAGTAATGGTCAAATCACATCACAAGATCATTCTATTGAGTTTGCAGATAAATTTCCTGACAAGATCACAGACAAAACTCAATTGCAAAGATTTCTGGGAAGCCTAAATTATGTCAGCCATTTCTACAAAAATTGTGCCAAAGACAGAAAATTTTTGAATGAAAGGCTGAAGAAAGAGCCATCTCCTTGGACAGAGGCTCATACTTAAGCCGTCAGAAATATCAAAGCCAAGGTAAAAAGGTTACCTATTCTTCATGTTTCTGATGACACTTTTCTTAAGATAGTAGAATCAGATGCCAGTAATATTGGACGGGGAGCCGTATTGAAACAAATAAACCAGTCAAAGAAAGAAGAGGTCATCCAGTTTGCTTCTGGACTATGGCATGATTCTCAAAAAAACTATACTACCCTTGAGAAGGAAATCAAAGCAACACTAAATGCCATCCAAAAGTTTGAACTATATTTGATTTACAAAAAAATTATTTTGAGAACAGATGTTGCTGCTATGAATAAAGTGTTGCACAAAGAATTGAAAAATTCTGGTGATCATAAGTTTGCTCGTTGGCAAGCTTTGTTTAGCAACTTTGATTTCCAAATAGAACATATTAAAGGAGACACTAATTCTTTGGCTGACTTTTTGAGCAGAGAAAATCTTCAAAAACAAGTTCAGAGTTTGATCATCTCTGTCCAACTCAGAGGAGAATTAGAACATATTGAAAATATTCCAGATCGACTGCCTTGGGGGGAATATTTCCAAAACTGGATACCTAGATGGGGTCTGTGAAGCACTAATGTTATAGCCCTAGCCACCCAAATGCTCTATTCTGTCTTAGTTCCAGAAGTAAGGCGCCAAGGAAATTCAAACCTTTTGGCACCCATAATTACCCAAAGCAACAGAAGAGCTACTGAAGCCCGCCAAGCCTTAACATAATCATTTCATGACATAGATCTTCTCTGGAATATAGAATCTGAAGGAAGACATTAGCAATACTTTTGTCTAAACAGACCAAGAACTCTTTCTCATTGGCCTGACAACAATGCTGATACAATATTTCCCGAAACTTGCTACAATTTTCATGAGTATTTAGGACAATGGTGGAAGTTCCTTTATATTCATGATGTTATCTTCCTATTAAAATTTGGTTCTGTAAATTCTTTTGCAAGAGGAGACCCTCCTTCCTGGTTTTACAACTGGTGGAAAGATTTTGGCATCAACAAAGAAGAGGCTGACCCAACTATTCTATCTTTATCCTGCCCATTACACTATGTTCGAGATATCAATTATCAAGGGTCAAATGATAATGAACTTTTTAGACTCTATTTGATGAATCATTTTCAGTGGGCTGTTAAAATCAAGACTATGCTACAAATAACAAATGGATAACTCTTCTTTGTCCGCAAGGTTTACACTAAATCTTGGGACTCTCTTCAGTATCCTCAATGGTTTTCCACCTTTCTTGAAAATGATTGATTGCAGGCATATATTCATGTCTAGATGACCGACAGTGGGAGCAACAATCCCTCCAATAATGGAGTAAGTGAACTTATCATGGGTTAGATCCCTAATAGTACATAAGACATAGGCATTTATTCCTTTATGGACGAGAGCATTTATGCCTATACGAATACATCCAAAATTTAAAAATTTTGTCTTATGCTTTTTTGCTTCCTTTTGGATTTCTTTGGGATTTTGTATATTTTGACTGCTACCCAAATTTTGCTATCTCATCTTTTGATGAAACCTTGGGTGACATCCTGAAACTCCAAATCCTCACCACAGGTTTTCAAATGAAAGCCAAAAGAACAAATATTGCCATTCAGATCAGAGGATGTTTTAGGCATACAAATACAATGTTTCCTGCTGTCCTTCATGCTCCAAGCAAAGATTCCGTGGCTAGTACACTAGTAATAACTGACGCCTTGAATCAAAAGGTTGAACATAGCACGATAAAATGGGAAGATCTTTCATTCCCTACAGACTGGGTAATAGACACTCCAAAAATTCCTATACCAAGAGCTATTACCTCAGCCCAGATAAGAGAAACTGATGCATCTGCAGTTCTTTCATTTCCACAAAGACATTTATCTCAAATCAATTCATGGCCTAAACCCTCCAGATCACCCCCTCCTGTTCCATCATATTGTGTACATACTTCTTTAAAATCTTTAGCCTCTCAAGTAGGAGAAGTTCCTTTTTCTGTCAAATGTCCAGACTGTGATCAATTAGTTAGTCTATCTTCTTTATCCCTCTCTGCACATAATCCTAATCTTCAGTTTCATCATGAAAATCATAATCCCAGGAATAATATTCCCCCTCCTGCATCTACTGCCAAAGATGTCTGCCCTCATCCCCACTGCTCAGACATACCCTTTTCTCATGACTCACATGTCCTTTGCATTTTCACCAAAGAATCTCCAGACATAGAACATAGACGAAAAGCCTATGTTCCTAAAGGCATAAAAAAGCCTTCTACAACAGAGATTCAAAAGTTTCTGAAAATATACAAAGGATGTAAGAAGAATATTGTTTCTGAAGCTTGGATGAAAAATATGCTAAACTGGGACTTGCATACAAATCCCAAAGCTGAAGCATTTGCTAATATTGCAGGACACATACAAAATCCAAAGAAAGTTTGGTATTGCTACATCCACTTCCAACAATGCAAAGCTTAAGCTAGTTGAACAATGGAAAGCATTCATGACTAGAGAGTCCAAGTATATTTCTTTTTATGAGTGGTATGATTCCAGAAGCTTTAAGAAGCCTTGTCTTGTTCCACTCAAAACCAAGCTGATCTCTTGTCCCGTTACCACACTTTATCTATCAGAGTTAGGACAATAAATCTGGAGAAAATGAAAAAAGATCAAAGTTGAAAAGCGAAACACGAAAAGAGTGCAAACTAAAGCATCAACAATATCATGTTCTTTTAGAATTGAGAATTCAAGATTTGCATTTCTGATCTCAATCTATTACATCAACATGTAATTCCAGTATCACTAAGGGAAAAAACAGAACTCTCAGTTACTGGTCTTGGAAATATCCTAAACAACATCTCCTTCTACATTCCTAAAGGCAACACTGTAAGCACAAAGAGTTACCTTAGATATGAAATTCTTTTTAGCATAAATTCCAGTTGCATGTATATTAGGCACTCCATTTCTAGTAGTTGTATCTCCTCATGGATCTACAAATATATCTTCAAATCAGAGAGGATATTTTATAACCAGTCCAGAAGGTTATCAAATTAAGCTCCCTTTTATCTCTACTCCCACATGCACTGACTCTGTAGAGATAAACATTCTTCATAAGAAAAGGATTCTAGAACTCAAATGCCTACAAGGTGTTTTAAGAATTGAAGACCAATTGCAAAAACCTGGTCTTAGAGAAAAAATTGAATCTCTCAAAAACCTTTTCTCTAACACAATTTATAAAGGAATCCTCTTGCGTGCAGGCAGAAGAAACATGTAGTCTATTTGCCCTATAAAGAAGACTACATTGGCACTCCCTGCAAAAGTAGAGCAATGCAATGAATGTTGAATATCAAAAATTGTGTGCCACAGAAATAGAAAATCTGCTAGAAAGAGGACTGATTAGAAAATCCACAAGCCCATGGAAATGTTATGGTTTCTATGTAAAATGGCATTGAACAAGTTGAGGGGTCCCAATTTGATGGTGAAATATAAACCTGAAACAAGGTTTGATTGATGTCTTATCCCATCCCCAACAAAACAACACAGTTACGAGAATTGTTGGAGCAAAAATCTTTTCCAAATTTGATTTAAAATCAGGATTCTGGAAAGTAGCTATTCATGAAAAGGATAAGTTCAAAACATCTTTTAATATCCCAGCAGGACATTACGAATGGAATGTCATGCCATTTGATCTTAAGCATGCCCCTTCCAAATTTTAGAGAGGTGATGGGCCGAAGCCACAAACCTATTTTCCTAGTTGATTGTATATAGATGATATTCTAGTTTTTTTCTTCCTCGATGGGAACAACATTTAAAGCATTTGCAAAAATTTTGGCATGCTATTAAACATGCAGGACTGGTTTTGTCCAAAAATAAAATGGAATTATTCCAGAGCGAAATCAAGTTTCTTGGCCATATTATTAGTAATGGTCAAATCCCATTACAAGATCATGCTATTGAGTTTGCAGACAAATTTCCTGACAAAATTCTAGACAAAACTCAATTGCAAAGATTTTTGGGTAGCCTAAATTATGTCATCCATTTCTACAAAAATTGTGCCAAAGACAGAAAATTGTTGAATGAAAGGCTGAAGAAAGAGCCATCTCCTTGGACAGAGGCTCATACCCAAGCCGTTAGAAATATCAAAGCCAAGGTAAAAAGGTTACCTATTCTTCATGTTTCTGATGACACTTTTCTTAAGATAGTAGAATTAGATGCTAGTAATATTGGATGGGGAGCCGTATTGAAACAAATAAACCAATCAAAGAAAGAAGAGGTCATCCAGTTTGCTTCTGGACTATGGCATGATTCTGAAAAAAACTATACTACCCTTGAGAAGGAAATCAAAGAAGCACTAAATGCCATCCAAAAGTTTGAACTATATTTGATTTACAAAAAAAATTATTTTGAAATTGAGGATGTTAACATATGAATAAAGTGTTTCACAAAGAATTGAAAATTTCTGGTGATCATAAGTTTGCTCGTTGGCAAGCTTTGTTTAGCAAATTTGATTTCCAAATAGAACATATTAAAGGAGACACTAATTCTCTGGCTGACTTTTTGAGCAAAGAAAATCTTCAAAAACAAGTTCAGAGTTTGATCATCTCTGTCCAACTCGGAGGAGAATTAGAACATATTGAAAATATTCCATATCGACTGCCTTGGGGGGAATATTGCCAAAACTGGATACCTAGATGGGGTCTGCGAAGCACTAATGTTATAGCCCCAACCACCCAAATGCTCTATTCTGTCTTAGTTCCAGAAGTAAGGTGCCAAGGAAATTCAAACCTTTTGGCACCCATAATTACCCAAAGCAATAGAAGAGCTATTGAAGCCCGCCAAGCCTTAACATAATCATTTCATGACATAGATCTGCTCTGGAATATAGAATCTGAAGGAAGACATCAGCAATACTTTTGTCTAAAAATACCAAGAACTCTTTCTCATTGGCCTGACAACAATGTTGATACAATATTTCCCGAAACTTGCTACAATTTTCATGAGTATTTAGGACAATGGTGGAAGTTCCTTTATATTGATGATGTTATCTTCCTATTAAAATTTGGCAGTATCAATTCGTTTACAAGAGGAAATCCTCCCTCTTGGTTGTACAACTGGTGGAAAGATTTTGGCATCAACAAAGAAGAGGCTGACCCAACTATTCTATCTTTATTCTGCCCATTACACTATGTTCGAGATATCAATTATCAAGGGTCAAATGATAATGAACTTTTTAGAATCTATTTGATGAATCATTTTTAGGAGGAATGTAGAGTTTGTATAAATCCAGAAGACTATGCTACAAAAGGAGACAAGATGGAGAGCTCTCTTCTTAAATTAACAGGTTTACACTAAAGCTTGGGACTCTCTTCAGTATCCTCAACGGTTTTCCACCTTTCTTGAAAATGATTGATTGCAGCCATATATTCATGTCTAGATGACCGACAGTGGGAGCAACAATCCTCCAATAATGGAGTTAGTGAACTTATCATGGGTTAGATCCCTAATAGTACATAAGACATAGGCATTTATTCCTTTATGGATGAGAGCATTTATGCCTATACGAATACATCCAAAATGTAAAAATTTTGTCTTATGCTTTTTTGCTTCCTTTTGGATTTCTTTGGGATTTTGTATATTTTGACTGCTACCCAAATTTTGTTGTCTCATCTTTTGATGAAACCTTGGGTGATAGACTGAAACTCCAAATCCTCACCACAGGTTTTCAAATGAAAGCCAAAAGAACAAATATTGCCATTTAGATTAGAGGATGTTTTAGGCATACAAATACAATGTTTCTGTTGTCCTTCTATGCTTGAAACAAGATTCACGTATGATACACTAGTAATGGCCCGGTGCATGAATCAAAAGGTTGAACATATGCGATAAAATGGGAAGATCTTTTCATTTCCCTACAAAATTTGGGTAATAGACACTCCAAAATTCCTATACCAAGGCTAGTTACCTCGGCCGGATAAGAGAAACCGATGCATGTCTGCAGTTTTATCTTTCCCTCAATGTCATTTATCTCAAAGCAATTCATGGCCTAAACCCTCCAGATCACCCCCTCCTGTTCCATCATATTGTGTACATACTTCTTTAAAATCTTTAGCCTCTCAAGTAGGAGAAGTTCCTTTTTTTGTCAAATGTCCAGACTGTGATCAATTAGTTAGTCTATCTTCTTTATCCCTCTCTGCACATAATCCTAATCTTCAATTTCATCATGAAAATCATAATCCCAGGAATAATATTCCCCCTCCTGCATCTACTGCCAAAGATGTCTGCCCTCATCCCCACTTCTCAGACATACCCTTTCCTCATGACTCACATGTCCTTTTCATTTTCACCAAAGAATCTCTAGACATAGAACATAGACGAAAAGCCTATGTTCCTAAAGACATAAAAAGCCTTCTACAACAGAGATTCAAAAGTTTCTGAAAATATACAAAGGATGTAAGAAGAATATTGTTTTTGAAGCTTGGATGAAAAATATGCTAAACTGGGACTTGCATACAAATCCCAAAGCTACTGGTTCTGATCTCAATCTATTACATCAACATGTAATTCCAGTATCACTAAGGGAAAAAACAGAACTCTCAGTTACTGGTCTTGGAAATATCCTAAACAACATTTCTTTCTGTATTCCCAAGGCAACGCTATGATTCAAAGAGTTCTTCTTAGATATGAAATTCTTTTTAGCAGAAATTCAAGTTGCATGTATATTAGGCACTCCATTTCTAGCAGCTCTATCTCCTCATGGATCTACAAATATATCTTCAAATCAGAGAGGATATTTTATAACCAGTCCAGAAGGTTATCAAATCAAGCTCCCTTTTATCTCCTCCCATGCACCGACTCTGTAGGATAAACGTCTTCATAGAAAGGATTCAGAACTCAAATGCCACCACAAGGTGTTTAAGGTGAAGACCAATGATTAGAAAAACACAGTCTTAGAAAAAATTGGATCTCTCAAAACTTTCTCTAACACAATTTCGCTCAGGAATCCTACTACATTAGGCCAGAGAAACATGTAGTCCTATTTGCCTATAAAGAGACTTCACATTGGCACTCCTTGCAAGAAAGTGGGGGCAATGCCACCAATGAATGTTGAATATAAAAGGCTATGTGCCACATAAATAGAAATTGTAGAAAGAGGTGATCAGGAAAATCCACAAGCCCATGGAGTTATTATGGGTTTTATGTAAATAAGCATTCAGAACAAGTTCGAGGGGTCCCCAGACTGGTGGTGAACTATAAACCTTTAAACAAGGTTTTAGCTGATGATACATACCCCATACCCAACAAAGAAACACACAGTTACAAGAATGGTTTGGAGCAAAAGTATTTTCCAAATTTGATTTAAAATCACGGATTACGGCAAGTAGCTATTCATGAAAAGGATAAGTTCAAAACAACTTTTAATATATCAGTAGGACATTATGAGTGGAATGCTCGTACCTTTTGGCTTCCAGAAGCATGCTCCTTCAAATTCAGAGGGGTGATGAATGAAGCCCTAAAACCCTATTTTGACTGGTTGATTGTATATATAGATGATATTCTAGTTTTTTCTTGCTCAGTAGAACAACATTTAAAGCATTTGCAGAAATTTTGGCATGCTATTAAACATGCAGGACTGGTTTTGTCCAAAAAGAAAATGGAATTATTTCAGACAGAAATCAAGTTTCTTGGCCATATTATTAGTAATGGTCAAATCACATTACAAGATCATGCTATTGAGTTTGCAGACAAATTTCCTGACAAGATCATAGAAAAAACTCAATTGCAAAGATTTCTGGGAAGCCTAAATTATGTCATCCATTTCTACAAAAATTGTGCCAAAGATAGAAGAATTGTTGAATGAAAGGTTGAAGAAAGAGCCATCTCCTTGGACAGAGGCTCATACTTAAGCCGTCAGAAATATCAAAGCCAAGGTAAAAAAGTTACCTATTCTTCATGTTTCTGATGACACTTTTCTTAAGATAGTAGAATAAGATGCCAGCAATATTGGATGGGGAGCAGTATTAAAACAAGTAAACTGATGAAAGAAGAGGTCATCCAGTTTTCTTCTGGACTATGGCATGATTCTGAAAAAAACTATACTACCCTTGAGAAGGAAATCAAAGCAGCACTAAATGCCATCCAAAAGTTTGAACTATATTTGATTTACAAAAAAAATTATTTTGAAATAGATCTGCTTGCTATGAATAAAGTGTTGCACAAAGAATTGAAAAATTCTGGTGATCATAAGTTTGCTCGTTGGCAAGCTTTGTTTAGCAAATTTGATTTCCAAATAGAACATATTAAAGGAGACACTAATTCTCTGGCTGACTTTTTGAGCAGAGAAAATCTTCAAAAACAAGTTCAGATTTTGATCATCTCTGTCCAACTCGGAGGAGAATTAGAACATATTGAAAATATTCCATATCGACTGCCTTGGGGGGAATATTTCCAAAACTGGATACCTAGATGGGGTCTGCGAAGCACTAATGTTATAGCCCCAACCACCCAAATGCTCTATTCTGTCTTAGTTCCAGAGTAAGGCGCCAAGGAAATTCAAACCTTTTGGCACCCATAATTACCCAAATCAACAGAAGAGCTACTGAAGCCCGCCAAGCCTTAACAGAATCATTTCATGACATAGATCTTCTCTGGAATATAGAATCTGAAGGAAGACATCAACAATACTTTTGTCTAAACAGACCAAGAACTCTTTCTCATTGGCCTGACAACAATGTTGATACAATATTTCCCGAAACTTGCTACAATTTTCATGAGTATTTAGGACAATGGTGGAAGTTCCTTTATATTGATGATGTTATCTTCTATTAAAATTTGGTTAATAAATTCTTTTTACAGAGGAGACCACCTCCTTCACAGTTTTACAATTGGTGGAAGATTTGGCATCAACAAAGAAATTTGTGACCAACTTCTTCTTTATTCGCCCATTACTATGTTGAGATATCAATTATCAAGGCCAAAATGATAATGAACTTTTAGACTCCTATTTGATAAGATCATTTGATGGGGCATTAAGAGTAAGACTATACTACAAGAACAAATGGAACTCTTCTGGCCATTCATAGGAGTTTACGCTAAAGCTTGGGACTCTCTTGATATCTTTCTCAATGGTTTTCCATATTGAAAATGATTGATTCTGAGGCTATATTATGTCTAGATGACCGACAGTGGGAGCAACAATCCATCCAATAATGGAGTCAGTGAACTTATCATGGGTTAGATCCCTAATAGTACATAAGACATAGGCATTTATTCCTTTATGGACGAGAGCATTTATCACCTATCTGGTCACATCAAAATGAAATTTTTTGTCTTATGCTTTTCTTCCTTTTGGATTTCTTTGGGATCTAATAAGGGGATTGTTTGCATTTCATTGCTATTTTTCTTTGTATCGTCTTGTGATTCTTTCACAAGGAGCCTGTTGATGGCCTGTATATTATTTTGACTGCTACCCAAATTTTGCTATCTCATCTTTTGATGAAACCTTGGGTGACATCCTGAAACTCCAAATCCTCACCACAGGTTTTCAAATGAAAGCCAAAAGAACAAATATTGCCATTTAGATCAGAGGATGTTTTAGGCATACAAATACAATGTTCCCTGCTGTACTTCAATAACGAAACAAGATTCCATGGCTAGTACATTAGTAATCACTGACGCCTTGAATCAAAAGGTTGAACATAGCACGATAAAATGGGAAGATCTTTCATTCCCTACAGATTGGGTAATAGACACTCCAAAAATTCCTATACCAAGAGCTATTACCTCAGCCCAGATAAGAGAAACCGATGCATATGCAGTTCTTTCATTTCCACAAAGAGAGTTATCTCAAAGAAATTCATGGCCTAAACCCTCTAGATCACCCCCTCCTGTTCCATCATATTGTGTACATACTTCTTTAAAATCTTTAGCCTCTCAAGTAGGAGAAGTTCCTTTTTCTGTCAAATGTCCAGACTGTGATCAATTAGTTAGTCTATCTTCTTTATCCCTCCCTGCACATAATCCTAATCTTCAATTTCATCATGAAATTCATAATCCCAGGAATAATATTCCCCCTCCTGCATCTACTGCCAAAGATGTCTGCCCTCCAGGAATAATATTCCCCCTCCTGCATCTACTGCCAAAGATGTCTGCCCTCATCCCCACTGCTCAGACATACCCTTTCCTCATGACTCACATGTCCTTTGCATTTTCACCAAAGAATCTCCAGACATAGAACATAGACGAAAATCCTATGTACCTAAAGACATAAAAAAGCCTTCTACAACAGAGATTCAAAAGTTTCTGAAAATATACAAAGGATGTAAGAAGAATATTGTTTCTGAAGCTTGGATGAAAAATATGCTAAACTGGGACTTGCATACAAATCCCAAAGCTGAAGCATTTGCTACATCCTCTTCCAACAATGCAAAGCTTAAGCTAGTTGAACAATGGAAAGCATTCATGACTAGAGAGTCCAAGTATATTTCCTTTTATGAGTGGTATGATTCCAGAAGCTTTAAGAAGCCTTGTCTTGTTCCACTCAAAACCAAGACGATCTCTGGTCCCGTTACCACACTTTCTCTATCAGAGTTAGGACAAGAAATACAGAAAATCAAAAAGATCAAGGCTGATGAGAAAAAACAGAAACCTGAAAAAGAATGCAAATTTCAGCATCAACAATATCATGTTCTTTTAGAACTGAGAATTCAAGATTTGCATTTCAGACTTAAGACTCTAATTGATACTGGTTCTGATCTCAATCTATTACAACAACATGTAATTCCAGTATCACTATGGGAAAAAACAGAACTCTCAGTTACTGGTCTTGGAAATATCCTAAACAACATTTCTTTCTGTATTCCCAAGGCAACGCTATGATTCAAAGAGTTCTGTTTAGATATGAAATTCTTTTTAGTAGAAATTCCAGTTGCATGTATATTAGGCACTCCATTTCTAGCAGCTCTATCTCCTCATGGATCTACAAATATATCTTCAAACCAGAGAAGATATTTTATAACCAGTCCAGAAGGTTATCAAATCAAGCTCCCTTTTATCTCTACTCCCACATGCACCGACTCTGTAGAGATACACATTCTTCATAAGAAAAGGATTCAAGAACTCAAATACCTACAAGGTGTTTTAAGAATTGAAGACCAATTGAAAAAACCTGGTCTTAGAGAAAAAATTGAATCTTTCAAAAACCTTTTCTCTAACACAATTTGCTCTGAGAATCCTACTACATTCTAGAAGCAGAAGAAACATGTAGTCTATTTGCCCTATAAAGAAGACTACATTGTCACTCCTTGCAAAAGCAGAGCAATACCAATGAATGTTGAATATCAAAAACTGTGTGCCACAGAAATAGAAAATCTGCTAGAAAGAGGACTGATCAGAAAATCCACAAGCCCATGGAATTGTTATGGTTTCTATGTAAGTAAGCATTCAGAACAAGTTCGAGGGGTCCCCAGACTGGTGGTGAACTATAAACCTTTAAACAAGGTTTTAGCTGATGATACTTATCCCATCCCCAACAAAAGCAACCTGGTTACAAGAATAGCTGGAGCAAAAATCTTTTCCAAATTTGATTTAAAATCTCGATTCTGGCAAGTAGCTATTCATGAAAAGGATAAGTTCAAAACAACTTTTAATATCCCAGCAGGACATTATGAGTGGAATGTCATTTCTTTTGGCTTGAAGCATGCTCCTTCCAAATTTCAGAGGGTGATGGACGAAGCCCTAAAACCCTATTTTGCCTGGTTGATTGTATATATATATGATATTCTAGTTTTTTCTTCCTCAGTAGAACAACATTTAAAGCATTTGCAGAAATTTTGGCATGCTATTAAACATGCAGGATTGGTTTTGTCCAAAAAGAAAATGGAATTATTCCAGACCGAAATCAAGTTTCTTGGCCATATTATTAGTAATGGTCAAATCACATTACAAGATCATGCTATTGAGTTTGCAGATAAATTTCCTGACAAGATCATAGAAAAAACTCAATTGCAAAGATTTCTGGGAAGCCTAAATTATGTCAGCCATTTCTACAAAAATTGTGCCAAAGACAGAAAATTGTTGAATGAAAGGCTGAAGAAAGAGCCATCTCCTTGGACAGAGGCTCATACCCAAGCCGTTAGAAATATCAAAGCCAAGGTAAAAAAGTTACCTATTCTTCATGTTTTTGATGACACTTTTCTTAAGATAGTAGAATTAGATGCTAGTAATATTGGATGGGGAGCCGTATTGAAACAAATAAACCAGTCAAAGAAAGAAGAGGTCATCCAGTTTGCTTCTAGACTATGGCATGATTCTGAAAAAAACTATACTACCCTTGAGAAGGAAATCAAAGAAGCACTAAATGCCATCCAAAAGTTTGAACTATATTTGATTTACAAAAAAATTATTTTGAGAACAGATGCTGCTGCTATGAATAAAGTGTTGCACAAAGAATTGAAAAATTCTGGTGATCATAAGTTTGCTCGTTGGCAAGCTTTGTTTAGCAACTTTGATTTCCAAATAGAACATATTAAAGGAGACACTAATTCTCTGGCTGACTTTTTGAGCAGAGAAAATCTTCAAAAACAAGTTCAGAGTTTGATCATCTCTATCCAACTCAGAGGAGAATTAGAACATATTGAAAATATTCCAGATCGACTGCCTTGGGGGGAATATTGCCAAAACTAGATACCTAGATGGGGTCTGCGAAGCACTAATGTTATAGCCCCAACCACCCAAATGATCTATTCTGTCTTAGTTCCAGAAGTAAGGCGCCAAGGAAATTCAAACCTTTTGGCACCGATAATTACCCAAAGCAACAGAAGAGCTACTGATGCCCGCCAAGCATTAACAGAATCATTTCATGACATAGATCTGCTCTGGAATATAGAATCTGAAGGAAGACATCAGCAATACTTTTGTCTAAACAGACCAAGAACTCTTTCTCATTGGCCTGACAACAATGCTGATACAATATTTCCCGAAACTTGCTACAATTTTCATGAGTATTTAGGACAATGGTGGAAGTTCCTTTATATTCATGATGTTATC
>SNQJ01S0055341.1:34231-44437 GCA_010110895.2 Picea sitchensis
TTGAAATGTATGAAGAAGTACAGAACGTAGAGAACTCCATTACTATGTAAGATGGTTGAGCTATATATGCTCAAGCAGGACAAAAATAGAAAGTACAACTGTCCAGTATAGCTGGCAGTGTATGGTCATACTGTTGAGGGTACAATATATTTAACACATGGGAGGCACTTGATAAATTGGGAAAATCAAGGCACCATGATTTCTAAATGAACGACACATGACTGTTTCATCACCCATTGCCCCATCCACATGGGGGCAGGCAGAAGGGTTTGTGCAGCAAGGAGATAAGAACTAACCTAGCATCAAGACTTTCTTTCCTAAAGAGTATTCGACCAGAACAATAGTAATAACGATGCCCAGGAGATGTATTAAGTTAAGTAAGTGTTATGGACACCGATGTCAACTACTTGACTTGGTAAACTAACTTAAGCGAGATCTGCTACTATGTAGGTAGGGTGTGGTGGTCGGAAGTATGATGTTTGGCAGGAGGAAACCACAATTACCACGTAGAATTCACCAGTTTGAATTCATTACAGCAAGAACTTAAGAGATTAGATGGGCTGGGGGTTAACACTTACACCACCAGTCATATTGCCTCAGCCTACTGGATTCATGTTTGTGTGACCTTTTCATCTAAGAAGAAATCCGTTCAAGTGAAACAACAACTATAATTCCCAAATTCACGAGTGATATCGCACCATCAGACACAGACAAATCAGAGCATTCCATCAAGAAAAATACTAAGAATTGATCACTTGAGCAGACCGCCAGTATCACTTACAATTGTTCTTGACACCAAGAGTTGTAACACAAAAGGATGGACAGAGTTGTATAGCAATGATGCTTGAGTTGCTGGTACTGCGCACTACAATTTTTGGCCAAAGTTTTTGTTAAATGATACATACTTAATAAAATGAGCTAAAATGATACATACTTAATAGACTGAGCTACACAAATAGAGGCTAGGTTGCTTGCAGCAATGGAAAGGACAAGTATGGGCCTTCATGGATTACAAAATAATTAATTCATTTGTCAATGGGAAGTAGCAAATGGGGCAGAATATTCCAATAAAATGACATAGGGGATGAAAACAAAAATACAAAGCAATTTGGTAAGGCATTAGCTTCAATGCTCATCTCTTATGATTTCAAGCCATATTGTCACCTAGATAGACAGACAAATAGAGGCATTTACCAAAAAATCAAGAGTAGAGCAGAAAAGTTCAAGCGAGCCAAAGTAAACAAAAAGGTGTAACGGACGGATGAATCCCATATGCATTTCTACATGATATTCATAAAAAAAAATTCAAAGCCTATGGTGATATAGATGTTGATAGTAAAGATGAATTCTCAAGACTACTCAGTGAGCAGATGGATTATTTTTCTAACAACCCAAATGCAGACGAGATTTACAGTGTACTAGCACAACTGGACGAGGTCCACCATTTGATACTAGAGAAATTTGAGAAAACGCTGGAGAGAGGTGAGAAATTGGAGGTGTTGGTATGTAACACTCAATGCATATGTGGCCAGAATTTCAAATTTGAGAAGAAAGAACGTCATTTTAAGATAGACCGTTAAATTTGATAAGTAACAAGATCTGGGAGCAATGGAACAACAAGACAAGAGATGAACAAAGCTTCTTTGAAGCGTTGAAACTGTTGATTCACCAGAGATGCCCAAACAAAGGGTGCTTGATTAGATGAGATTGCACCCTGGTAACTATGAGACTTCAGTGGAGGGACGGCGAGACTGCTTCTTGTTATGACCTCTCCTTATTCCTGGGTTATGTTATGTGATAGATGCTTATGTAAGAAGCTTCCATGCGATTATGTAAGAAGCTGCCATGCATTCAGTCACTGGGTTATGTTATGTGATAGCTACTTATGTAAGAAGCTACCATACATTCAGTCACTGCCATGCGTTCAGTCGTTGGCATGAAAAGATGTCCATGCAGATGTCCCCGCCAGATATTAGGGATGTAATATTCATGAGAAAACATTTAATGTTAGGGAAGTAATGCTAACTTGAAAGTTAGCATTACTTCATTTTGTATAAAGTTTCCAAAGTTAACGTTCAAACCAGCTAAAATGTGAACCTTTATCCTAACTTTGCCTCGATATGAGGCCAAATAAGAGGCCAAACTAAAAAACCTACGTTATAATATGAAATGGAACTTGGCCAAACTAAAAAACCTACGATATAATATGAAATGGAACTTGAAAAAATTAGGAATTTGAAAAAACTTTAGGTTAAGTTTGTTGGTTTTTGTGCCAAACTAATAGATATGTAAAAAACTGATTACTATAGTCCCTACTAGCCCAAAGGGAAGGGACTAATAAGAAATCCAAGTCTATGCTTTTATACATATTAAGATACCAATCCATAGAAAGAATAAATTATACACATATGTAATTGGAAAAAAATAATATAAAATTTATCAGAAATACAATTTCAATACCCAACTTTTGATCCAATCGATCAATTTACATATTCAAAATTTCTAAAATTATGATTAAACTTCAAACAAAAAAATATTGTAACTAGAAGAGGTTGACACTCGATGTTGATATTCAATCCAGAAATTTGTGCAAGGATCTTTTCTTTCCTTTTTAGATCCAAGACTTCACCGATACCTCCTAGCCAATGCTATCGGTACTCTTCTCCCCCCTTAGCCACCCTAGCCACAAAGGGGCCACACACAAAAAACAGAAAACAATGGCACCAAAAAATTTCCTTACAAGCAAGAGCTTACACTCTATTCAAGTCTTGGAACCCAACTCTCACAAGTAAAACTTAGTCCAACCAAATTTTGATAGCATAACAATACTAAAGAAATTTAAAGAAATTTTTTTCAATGACACATGTCCTCATGCACAAATAATTAATTTTTTATAATTTAATTAAATGATTATTCATCCACTACATGTGTCACACTCTCCCCAAGTTTCCCATGTAATTTCCCTTTTTATTTTATTTATTTAGGAATTTCCCTCATATTCCCCAATGTTTTCCTATTTTTCCTCTTAGTTGTCTCTTAGTTCCCCAATCGCTCATTTATTTAATCTTCCCTAACTAGATCTTAGTTTGAGTTGGATTAAGAGTCTTCTTTTATTTAGGATTAGTGGTAGATTGACTCAAGATGATTCTTTATGTTAGCCACCCATTCTGTTATGTTTTTATTTTCTTTTATTTAAAAATTCCATTTATTATTTTCAAACACACATGTGCATCTACCCACTTAATTATTATTTATTCACTTGCTTAACTTACTAGTCTAATTCTCTTATTTCATTTGTATGGTTTAATTTAGTCAAACATCTTATGCTTAAACTTTTGTTAGATTTCTTAGTTTGTAATTTATTAATTAATTAAATACTCTTTTCTAACAAGGTGTAACATTTTTTTTATTATGTTTTCAAGGCCATCTAGATTTTTATTGACTCACGATTTAATTATATGACATGCCCTTCAAGTAACACCTTCGTGCTCCAATGGTGCCACTCACCTTTGACTAGTTTGGAATTTTTTCTGACACTTGGAGTCAACACTCCACTTGGTTGACCTTATGAGAGACTAAGGGTTGTCTAAGGAATAATATTCCTCCTTATTTTGTTCCCCTTAGAATTCTTTGTGAGCAACTATATCAGTCTACTGTCACAACATCATGAACCTCTCAAACTAGGTAATCATTAACCTATCATTCAGTTCATGGCGGGAGTGCTAGTAGGATGTGACATGGAAACTACCACACCTCTCCCTCCACTGTCTAGTTCTTATGCATGACCTATTTACTCCTTATGTGAGTCATATTAGCAAGTTTCATCGAGCCTTCATCCACTGACAAGAACATTATCAATAATCCATATACATAACATCCATACTAAAATAATCAATATATACATGTAAATCAATACTAAAAAATCAAACCAAATACAAGTCCAATCCCTGAATCAATCCCAATTCCAAGGGAGTCCATTGATGCCTTTGCATCATCAACCTATCATGTATCCTGCACACTCAGGAAAAATCATCAATAATACCTGTCAATATACACGCATATAAAAATTAACATATAATCACAATGACATCATAATGTAACTCATAATCAAAACATAATCATAATGTATCATAACCAGATCACTTGTTTGCAAGTGTCCTCAAAGAATAAGTCAATATGAAATGTGCTCAGTAGAACTAGATGTTACAGTCGTAAGTACTTCTTTGTCTTGGGTACACTGATCGATCATCCCACACAATGAATTCAATGTTATTTCATCCTTCATCAACTCTAAAAACTCTTTAGAATATATTTCAATGTGTTTATCTTCTCTACTAACCTTTATGGAATTGTGTGATCATAGACTGATGACATATCATATATTCATGGCATCTTTGACATTGATTCTTTCTAGTTCGATCCTAGTATTTCCTTCCTATCTTTTTGATATCTCTATTTTTATTTCTTTGTATTAAATGTTGGCATAGGCTTAGCTGCTTTCCTTATCCATTTATTGATTCCCTTTCCCTTTTTCTTCGTGGTCTCTTTAGTTCTTGTTCCACCATGTGTAATGGTTGCTACTCTGGGATGATCATCGTGCTGCTTAGCTGCTATCATCTGTATGTTCTAGTTCTGGTTCTGGTTTTGGTTTTGATTCCCTCTTTCCTACCATTTCTCTATTAGTTGAAGACAATCCTCTGTCACATGGTCAAATTCTCTATAGTATGTGCGTGTTGTACAAGGATTCAAGCAATATCTTGGTAAATTTCTCAGTTGATTGCAATTATAACAAATGATGGGTCCTCTACCTCCTCTACCAAATCCTCCACATCCTCGACCTCTATCGAACCTTCCTTGTCCACCCTGGTTAAATCCTCTCGAGGTATTATACTCTGGAACTCCACCATCCACAGTGACATTTTATTCTAGGATTCTCTACTCATTTGAGGTGCACTCTCTCATTAAGTTGAATGCGTGACAATATTTCTCATCGTTACCTACAAACTTGCAAAAATTACAAAAAGAATCCTGGGGATTCTTTGTTACTTCTGCATTAATGGAAAAGTAGTTGCATGATGTCCCCATGTCTTGCATATTTCACAATATCCTACGCCTCTTTCTAATGGGTTTGGTCCTCTTGTAGCCATATACAACGCAAATTCCAACCATTCTTCCTTACGATGGCCTTTTGTCTTACATGTAATACACCAAACCTATTCACACTTTTCCTTTTCCTTGGATATCTCTAAAAATTGAATCCTTGGAACAACCAACTATGACTGGACCTATTCCATTTCTATGCCATCTCCTACAGGAGATGCTTCTAACTTCATTGCAATTTCTAATTCTTCGGGATGTGACACAACCTTCTACTATATCAATAGACAACGAATGTGCATAAACAAACCTATAATAAACCATTCTCATTGTTGTTCATCAAGAATCTGAAATGGTATTCTACCCATCAGATATTTAAACCTCTGGTCGTAATCCCAAACTGTCTCATTATGTACTTTATTAATTTATTTCTGCTCTGTGATATATTGTGATTCAGATTTAGGCTTATGAAATTCCTTTAACAAATCTTGTCCAATATTTTACAATGTCCTTGACTGTCCTCTCAGTGTAGTAGTCTAATACTTCATGTAACATAATAGTGCATGACCTCTTAACATTGTGGCTAACTACAAAATCTTTTTTTCCTCGTCCTGGGCATTTTTTACAGTCCATAGCGTATCGCATACAAATAGATGTTGTTTTAGGTCTTCTGACCCTGCTCTCTAGAATCCAAGAATTATTAATGTATGATCTATTCCTGCCATTTTATTTTGTTTATCACTTACCTTCGATGATGCTAACTGACTCTGGCTCACTAAGTCGCTTCCACTATTCTGATTTTTTTTCTTACTTCCTCCACTGACTACAATTGCTCTCGAAATATTTCTGGTTTTTTCTTTAGATCTTGGTGATGTACACAGGGTCATGGGTTCGAGAAAGATTATGATATGAAATGGACTTTATTTTTCTAATGGATTGTACTGATGATCTTTCTCTTTATCTTTTCTTTCTATGTATGGTGTGATCTGAAGTAGTTTTTAGGGGTATCTTTTCTCAAACACTCTATTCTACTCTTCTCTCATAGCTACTATCTCCTTCTTACTATACCTAAATATTTTCCCATAGCACAGTACTCCAATCTATCTGTCTAAGTCACATCTATATTATTTTCTCGACATACTTAGTCCATTCGTTTCTTACTCATCCTTTCCCACTCTCATACCATCCTCTAATCATCCCCTAGTCCCCCTATGTGCGTGAAGGAGCCTAATAGTCAGATTCCATATTCATGAAATGATTGTCACACAACAACATCTTTATCCAAGTGGAAAATGCATTCAGGTATATTCCACGAGGACCCTTGAAAAATTCCCTTTCTGCGACACTATAATACTAGGTACAATCTATTGAAAACTCTATAATGTAACCCCCGAGTATAGTATTAAACCAAAAATCAACTACGCAAGAAACTTTATTACTTATTGTATTCAATTGTCTTATTAGTTCAGAACTCTAGTTTCTCGGAGCCTCGGTTCGATATCTCCCAAAATTTCCACTAGCCTTTCTAATCATTTAGTCAAAATTATCGGAAATTCACCAAAAAAGATTTCATGAAGATCTGTGAAAACATACATTTGCAATCATTGTCCGTTTCTGAGATGTGGGTTCCTATTTTTTTCTATGGAAAATTCTTGATGCTTCCTCTCTAGACATATTGTGATCTCTTCCTTATTCAGCCTCCAAAACATTCCCCTCGGTTACATTTCCTGGTCCCAACATTGGAACCATTTTTTGGTGCGCAGTGGGAAGACCCATTGTTAATCATCAATATACCAACAAATCCCTTAGAAAACGACCCTTTCGACATCACCTGTAAGAAAGTGAAGTTTCTCCCAAGGCATCTAGAGGGGCTACAGGAACCAAGGTTTTGCAGTGATGAGGGGAAGTGAGGCATTCAATATGTCCTTAATAACCATCTACTCATGTGCGTAGTTTTCATTACTTAACACTCAATATATTCTATGCACGACATTATCGAACATTCATTTACCAGTTACTTCATTGTGCAACATTATAACCTCATATATGAATAACACATTCAGAATACTAATCTTTCATCATCATTGGACAATAACATTAAACATCATAACGTGCAAAAACAATAGATCATTGAAAAAGGGTTTAACGTGGTTTACCAAACTTCGATTACGTCCACAACGATTTGCTTCTTATATAAGTCATTATAATCTTCTTACAGCTGCATAGTGTTCTTACAAAAATTGAAAAAGTAACCATTACTCAAACCTACTATCCATTCTATTATAGTGTGAGCCTCAGAACTCAGTCATACCTTAAAATGTCTTCCAAAACTCTACTTACTCCAAAGACCTTAATACCAAAACAGTCACTCAAAAAATACTAAGAACCTTTGTATATCCAACCCCTATCTAACCCAACCCTTTACATATTTATAGATCAAAATAAGGTTAATCCCATTAAAATATGGACACAATGTCAAAAAAACCCAATGATATATAACCATTTTCCACCTTCTTCCTGCTGCTCCATCACACTTCCTTCTATCACACAATTTCACTCCTAAAATTCTGCTCCCATCATACGATCTGGTCCATATTCTAACTGCCTTTTATTCTTTGAATTATTCTGGTGCAGATTCAAAGACTTATCCAAAACTCATATCCAACATGACGTGTCATGCCAAGTGATAAAAAATGGTAACATGTCTTCCCAGGTGGCAGGTTTTGGTAGCATCGTGTGTCAGAGGAACCAAATCATGTCGGATCGAGAGTTTTGGGCCTTTGAAATTAGAGAAAAGGATGAGGTCCCGTGGTCCCATTTTCACAATGATCAATGGACTGGTGTCATCAACATGTGAGTGTGGATCTCAGGAGGATGTGGAGCTCAGTTTTGAGCGTGAAAAAATCTCATTTTCGGTGAATTCCATGGCATGTATCATTACAACATCCATGATGACAACTACATATGTGTTAGAGAATTATTTTTTGTGACACATCAGTGCCACGTTGGATGGGCATGATGGCGTGGATCCACGTAGATGGCACATGGAAGTACGAAGGCATTTGGCCAATAAAGGCCCAAAAACTTCAAAGGGCCATAACTTTTCATCTAGATCTATGTTTTGAGAAACATTACAATTGTTGGAAATCTCTTGGTGAGAAGAATATGATGTTGTCCCTATTAAATGGATTTGGGAAGGTTCATAAGAGGTGAAAACTCAATACACTATGCCTTAAAAGGGTACTTAGGGGGTTGGGTGTGTTAGAGGTGGTATCAGAGCAGAGTTCAAACACTGGGAATGGATGGGAAAAATAATATGTCATAAGAATGGTATAACAAGGCTAAGATGATCCTATTAGAAATATCTCTACATTAAAAGTTTATCTATTGTTTTCACAAGCTCCTTGATTGAAACTTCATTTTGGAATTTCTTGGAGAATAAAAGTTACATACGGATTTGCAACAGAAGGATAATATTGTTTCTTTATGATAACTACTACTACAAGAGTTGGGGATATGCTAACAAGCACTAATTGTTTAACTTGAATGTGAATGGAAAAAAAGGGAAGATTCATGTTAAAGAATGCTTAAGCTCAAAGAATGAATGAATTGATTGGCGTAGTGATGGGTGGTTGGCGTTGAATGAACTAGTGATTACGAGGATGGGTGGTCAGTTGTTGGACTCACTGACTACACTGAGAGGGGGGGGGGGTGAATAGTGTAGGGTTCTTTTTCCCAAAAATCCTTAGTTAACAATCACAATTAACTCATTACTCATTGTTGTCATTTATAACTAGTTAAATGTCAACACATATCAATGACATATATCAGCTATATATCATCAACAAGTCATCACCACAAGGAACACAAAGAACACAAGATGTATGTACAATTTTCTTTTTATTACGAACTACAATCCTTGGGGCTTTTTAGCAACAACTGAATATAGTACAACTCTACAAGAGAACCAGATCTATAATTCAAGACTCAACTTACACCGTCAGTACCAACTAAGATGAGGCAACAATCCTCAACAAATATCAATATGTACCATAAACAAGTGCATCAACCATGCACCAACATGTGCCAAACAACCTGTAATCAACCTGTACCATAAACAAGTGCATCCAACCATGTACCAAGTATATACAAATCATGTGTCAAATACTCATAAAAAATACTCATCAATATGTACCAACATCATCAACTATACACCTCATGTATGTGCCAACTCATCAACTTCTTATCTCAACCATGACTAGTTTTGGATTAGTCAACAACCCTAACTGGAAATAATCATAAATTTGTACCTGTAATGAATAAATATCTGAAACTGATATACAATGTTCTTCAGTGTTGTTTATGCAATTCCTCGAGGTTTCAGTACTTGGAATCTCTTAGAAAAGGCGTTATAGAAAAAATGGCATACTTTCCTGAATTCAGGCTTATTCTAGAGAGAGACATTGTAGAGCGTGCCCCACATAGAATACTTGTTGAATCGATATGAAAATGTTACAAAGAATGCTACAGACTATAATATAACTAACACAATTTGTCTCATGGAATTTTTATCTGTTATGAATAAGTTATGACAGATTTACCCAAAACACTTGATTTAGACTAGTTTCAAGACTAGAGACAAACCCTATTTTTCACGGAGTGTATCTCTAAATATACAAGGACCCACAAGCTGAATTTTTTACCACATATACTTGGATATGTTTACTCAATGGAATGTCAATCTCATGGTCTGAATAATTATAAAAAAAAGTTATTTCCAAAATGGTGAGATGACCTATAAATAACATACCTTAGAAAGCATCATGAAAAGAATTTATCCTCCCTTGAATTATGACCCTATTTTCTTCACCTTCCCTCTGAAATTATCCTTGATATCCTCTGGTTACTTCAGTCACCTATAGATATTCAATATGCTCAAGTGTTCCACTGTTGATTAAGGTTGGTTGTCATTGATGTCAACCCTTGAAGAAAGACCCGTAGCACAAAGGTTTGGGTAATGGACCCAATATTGTTTGATGTAAATATGACTCATTATTATTTTGTCATGGTTGATAAGAAGTAAATATGGATGAACTCCAAAGTGGTCCC
>SNQJ01S0055342.1:0-15913 GCA_010110895.2 Picea sitchensis
ATTGTGAAAAAATATGGATATATCTAATTAAAACTAACCAATCCGTTTCTTTTTCACTTTAAATCCACGTTATAAATTGTTGTCTTCATCTTTCTTTTGTTTACACATTGATCTTTTAGTTGTTGACAAAGCGAATTAATTAACGTCAATGATTTTCATTGTGTATAGTTGTGTTGCCATAGAAGGCAATGTACTTGTAATTTCCAGGTTGAGTATTGAATTGGGTATTGTATTTAAGTACTAAATTTTTCCCTTTTTCTAAATTTTAAGAAGCAACTCTTTTGGAAATTAAAAAGTGTGTTTGTGATATTGATTGTTACTAAGGTGTGTCACATAGGTTGTTTATAGTTAATTCATTATACTATGTATATAGTGACTTTAAAAGAAATGGTCTTTTTAGTAAAAGTTGGAGATTGTTTCACTTTAAAATTCTTGTTAGTTTTTTTTTCTTATTTTTCAAGAGTAAGTAGTTAAAATAAGCCATATTCAAACGAAATGGCACATAAAAAATTTCAATAGAATCCTGTTGAGTTAGTTGAAAAATACATGTTGAACAATGAAACTTAATATAACTAAATGCATAAGTAATGAATATTTTTTGTCAAAAAATAATAATTGAGGGTTGTTTGTTATTCAAAATGTATAATGAACCGTAAGCTGAATGGAACTATAATATTCATAAATATAATATAAATATAATAATAAATAATATATTAGATAATAAATATAATAATGCATAATAATAAATACATAGTACAATTTTTTATATTTAGATGTGGTGATTGGTGAAATTTATTGATTATGTAATTTATTTTACATATTGAAAGACATGAAGGGAACAATAACACTTCAATTCTATCAACCAATTAGAAATAAGAAACATAAATATTTTTATTATATCCAAATATATATATATTTATTTTCCTATGTTAAACATTACATTACATACACAAATTTATGGTAAAAGGCAAATTAATATCACATCAAAAATAAATTCATTGCTATAATCTTATAACAAAAACTAATAACAAATATTATGTTTGTATTATGTTAAAAACATGAAAATATTTTAATGAAATATAGGATATATTAGTCATCATTCTTAGGATTGTTATTTCATAAAATGCATTGGGAATTTATTTCATTGTGTAGAGATGTCTCTTACAATGATCTGTATGGAGGCATTCCTTTTTCAATATGGAAGTTGAAACAACTATAAGTTGTATCTTAGTTTCTGAGTGCTTGTAGAGGATTTTATTTAATTTGTAAATGTTTTTGATTAAAAATTAACTGAACTTTTGTTTGATTCGAATTGTAAATTTTTTATTAAAATTTAATTGAACTTTGTAATCATGTATTGCAGGGACTATGCTGCTGCCTGGATTTAGTTTATATAATTTTAAAAAATTGCAGGGACTATGCTGCTGCCTGGATCTAGTTTATATAATAACAGCCACCATTTATAGGACATTAAAAGAGATTTTGTAATCACCTATTTTTGTTCTAGTTGTCAGTATCAACTTAGTTGGTTCAAAATTATTTAAGTTAAAAAAATTTAAAAATAACAATGTCAGAGTGACAGTTCGTACTCCTCTTGAATTACAGTCCATAAAAGACCAAATACTTTAAAAATAATCAATGAACACTCTTATGAAGAAGAGCCATGGCTGCAGTTTGTAGCAGTCAATTTTTTTTACAAAAAATTCCACTCAAAAAACTTACTCGATACTTTTCCCCACTTCATAAATGATATGAAGTGCTAAACAGCCACTCCAAAAACACAAGATTCGAACCCTTGACTTCTCCTCCCCATACAAAAAGAGTGTGCGCACATCTTACCATTTGTGCTTTCAGCTGCCGGTTACCACTATGGTCACCACTGACTGAAAGGAATATAAAATTATAAATAGTTGCAAAACATCTCCAACACATCCTCCTCGCCGTCGGAAGTGTCAAGTGGAGTATTTAATAATGTACAACCTGAAGAAATTAAAGTTTGAAGCCCTGTCAGGGCCTCTACTTGTATGTTATCACACCCCCTCGTGTCCAGTGTTCGGAGGTTTGCAAGACCACAAAGCCCTCCTATTTTCATTGATGAAGAACACCCCCTCAAATCTAGAGATATCAGTGTTCTTGGCAATGCTCCCACTTCCACCAGGTCATTACAAAAGGCGATGGATAGATGTTGAAGGTCTGGACAAACACCTTCAGGAAAGGATACCTCCGATATTTCTGTGCAGTTCAGCTTTAACACATTGAGATGAAGCATTCCTTTTTCTCCTTCAACCTTTCTAAATGGCAGTTCCAACAAAGGACACCTGTGTACTATTAACATTCTCAACTCGTTCATCTTCATGACAGCTGGTGGTAAGTATTGTATTCCACATTTCCGTATATTCAACTCTCTCAACTGAGTCAACATCTCAATTGAATCCGGTAAAAATTGTAGTTTCTCGCATCCATGGAGCCACAATTTCTCCAATTCGGTTAGGTCACCGAGGGAAGCTGGCAGCACTTCCAACAGAGGGCTTCCTAATCTCAGGACTTGCAATTTTTTGAGGGATACAACATCACAAGGCAACTCTCTTAAGTTTGTATCCAACAAATTTAACTTTTTCAAGAACTGTTGACGTCCGACTACGGGAGGCAATGATTCCATCTGGGGACAACACGAGAGATCTAAGCATTCAAGGTTAGTGACATTTCCAAGTGTTTCCGTGGAGATGGTCAAACTGCAGCAACCCTTCAAATGCAAATGCATATATGGAGATCTCTGATTCCCCCCCAATGAATTTGGAAGCATCTTCAAACTTTCACATCCAATAAGATTGATGTAAAAGAGAGATGTCAAATTCCCAAAAGACTCGGGAAGCATCTCCAAACTTTTGCACATTTCCAGAATGATGTGTTGGAGCAGTCTGAACTGCCCCAAAAAATCTGGAAGCATCTTTAAACTTTCACAACCAGTAAGCCTGATGCCTTTGATACGTTTCAGATTCCTTAAGGAATCTGGAAGCATCTTCAAACTTTGGAACCCACTAAAGTCAATGTGAACCTCATCGGAATAAGAATCATAGCATTTGATGGGTGGGATACACCAGAGATTTTCGATATTCAGCAAGGAATCTGGAAGCTTCTCCAATCTTTTGCACGACGACTTTAGATTGATGAATTGGAGATTTGTCAATTTCTCCATTGAATCTGGAAGCACCCTCAAACTTTTGCACATACGAAGATCCATGTGTCGTAGATTTGTCAAATTTCCCAAAGAATCTGGAAGGATCTCCAGATTTTCACACCCAACCAAAGCGATGTGTTGGAGGTTTCTCAAATCCCCCAACGAATATGGCAACGTTGTTAGACGAGCACTTTTCACTACAATCTTTTCGAGATGCTGCAGATTCCCTAATGATTTTGGAAACTCTAATAGTGGAGCATCAATAATCAACTGCCGCAACTGGCGAGGTGCCTGCAATGTTCACGTTTCAATGATAAGAAAGATCAAAATACAATGATTCTCATTTGCAAATTACAGCATCTACGTCCACCTACCTGAGATTCATATTCCCACAATCGTCCCAATTTCCTCCCGTCCACTTCTAAAACTCTTAAATCTTGCATTGGAAAAGAAGGCAGGCAAGAGCAGGGGCAGTCATTCCAGCGGAGATATATGAGGTTGAGTGACCGCACCTTCACCTTCAACATGCCTTCNAAGATCCATGTGTCGTAGATTTGTCAAATTTCCCAAAGAATCTGGAAGGATCTCCAGATTTTCACACCCAACCAAAGCGATGTGTTGGAGGTTTCTCAAATCCCCCAACGAATATGGCAACGTTGTTAGACGAGCACTTTTCACTACAATCTTTTCGAGATGCTGCAGATTCCCTAATGATTTTGGAAACTCTAATAGTGGAGCATCAATAATCAACTGCCGCAACTGGCGAGGTGCCTGCAATGTTCACGTTTCAATGATAAGAAAGATCAAAATACAATGATTCTCATTTGCAAATTACAGCATCTACGTCCACCTACCTGAGATTCATATTCCCACAATCGTCCCAATTTCCTCCCGTCCACTTCTAAAACTCTTAAATCTTGCATTGGAAAAGAAGGCAGGCAAGAGCAGGGGCAGTCATTCCAGCGGAGATATATGAGGTTGAGTGACCGCACCTTCACCTTCAACATGCCTTCGACAAAATCGCCTTCACCTTCCAGAAGTTGTAATTTCTTGATTCGGAACACCTGGTCACTGTTCAGTAGCTCTTCTAATTTTAACCGGAAATACTCCTCGGTGTAAGGATCTCCAAGGATGGACGGAGGGACCAATCTAATTGCACGCACTTCTGTTATTGCCTGTTCGTTATTTAAAATCAACAACGATTCATCAGTACACCGCACAGTCTTTGAATAAAAAATATTGAAAGTTGTTTACAATAACGATTCATCACATAGTACACCGCAGACTCTTTGAATAAAAAATATTGAAAGTTTTTTACATGGATACAAAGGTTGGAATGACTGAAGCACTTACATCTAACGATTTCTCCAAAAGGTCATAAACGTCTCTTGACGTGTCACATGATCTACGGGTCGGGAACGATCTTTCTGCGATATCTCTTCCCATGATTCTGAAATGATCATGCATTCTTATAATATCTTCTCTGTCCACCTCTATAATACACTTTTCCTTTAGACTTTCAAGACCCACCAAACCTTGCCATCCTGATCCACCCCATATTTTTACCCATTTATCGCTTTTTTCTCCTATGCAAAAACAGGCAATATCTAAAAATATTTGCTTCTCCTGTTCATTGAGCCAGTCATAACTAACTCTTAGTCTCTTTTGTATCTCATGAGGAAGTATTTTGTCAAGTCTATCCAATAGATCTTTCCAGTAAGATTTGTCATTTTTCTCACATAGCAAAGCCCCAAGCACTTTCAGAGATAATGGCAATCCACTGCAGGTCGTTAAAAAACGATCTACAACATCATTAAATTCTGGTGGTGGATGTGGTTCAGACTCAGAAAAGGCATATGAGCAAAAAAGCTCTCGGGAGTGTTCTTTATTGAGGCCTTCTAAGTCGTAAAACGTTTTGATTTTTCCACATCTAAGGACTTGCTTGTCACGAGATGTAACCAAGAGCAAGCTACCGGGGTGAAGAACATTCTGAATTGGCAAGAAGGCATCTAGTTGATTACCATGATCTATATCATCTAATACTATGAGAGCGCGACAATTGGAGAGGTTCTTAGCAAGTTTTCCCAAACCCTCGTCTGAACTCTCAATTTCGATATCTATACCTTTCAGGTCCTTAATAAGTTTCCTCTGTAAAGATTTTAGAGGCATTTTGGCCACATCGAACAAAAAAGAGGATCCGTCGAAAAGTGCCATTTTATCGTTGAAGTATTGTTTGGCCACTGTGGTTTTTCCAACTCCTCCAGAACCCACAATCCCCACAACCTTGACCTGCCCTTCCTGCCGCGGAACCCATAGCACTCTGCGTTCAAGCTCTTCTACTTTTTGTCGGAGACCGGTTGGATATGTTGCCACAAACAAGGGTGATTTTGGAATAATTTTCACAACTCTTTGCACAACCTGATGCAAGAGCTCCAATACGTCCCTGGATATTCATTGAAAGAGGCAAAATAAGCCTACCCGAGTTGTCATATATCTACCTAAATCGATAAAAAATCCAAGAAATTAAAAACCAACCATTAAAAACTTATAACACGGATTGGGACAATGGCATATACTTACCCATGAAACGTGGCCAGCTCCAAGCCGCTTATATCTGCAACATAAGAAAGGGCCTTTGTCCAATTCTGAACTGTTTCGATGCCGTGTCGCCCATCCTTTTCGTGACGGCGCAGGGCTACAGCGTACAATCCAGATTTATCTTTGCCCGTCCACCGGAGCTCAGCAGGCTTGACGTCGTAAAATACAGGAATAAGCGTAGCCCGGCCCGACTTGACGGACTCCACCATGAGGAGGAGCTCATCGAGGCACCATTTCGATTGAGCATAATTCGGACTGAAAATCGCCACATGAACAGAGGCGACTCGAATAGCGGCTTCTAATTGCGAGTTAATGTCATGTCCAACCAGCATTTCCGCCTTGTCCAGGAAGACTTGCAATCCATAGAAATCGAGGTTGCGATAGAGAGCGGTGGCGAAGGTATTCTTGACATCAGTCCCACGATGACTGATGAACACATCGTAGGACTGGGAAGAAGCACCAGAAGCATCTGCCATTGGAATTGAATTCTGGATGGATAGAAATAAAAGAATAAGATGATGTGCAGGCACCTAGATAGAACGGTGAAATTGCGTGGGAGCGGATGGGTGCACATAAAATGTATGCTTCCCTACCTCCGAAAGGAAAGCTCCACGCGCTTGAAGAAGATGCACCACGCCGTAGCAGTGCCAAATTTTTCCGTGTCAAAAGAGGAAATACTTCAGCTTTTATCGTGGATGATTTCTGTTTCTGTTAGTGGATGATTGATTATACCTTTTTAAATTCCACAATATGGCCACTCAAATTTTAATGTACTTTGTCCTAGTCAGTCACTCATTTTGACGAATTCATAAAGTATCTTTCCAGACGTTGCATCACGGCCACCCATGTCTTTGTCGTCATTCATATTTTTGAATCCATTCACTCGTATTAATCTTAATCACGAGCTCATTTTGACGAATTTATTGAGCATCTTTGTAGAAGCCACATTACTTTTGGAAACATGGCAATTGATTTTCCATGAGTCATATGAAGATGCATTGAGTTTATATGCACATGCATGTATTTATATTAGGATTATGTATGTATGTACTTTTTTGTTAATAGATTGTATAATTTGGTGGATCTAATTATAATCTGTTAGTTTAATTGTTTGAGAGATGCTATATATACGAGCATATTCATAGAAGTCAGTGTATAATGAATAGAGAGTGTGTGAGCAAGACACAATACTTGGAGTAGAGTGTGTCTATGAGGAGATGATGGTTGTATGTATGTGTTGGCTACTATCATTGCCCTGGTTTTTTCTCATATTGGGTTTCCACATAAATCTCTTTGTCAATTGTGTGATTGATATTCTCTGTTTAATTTTGCTTGTTTATGTTTTGTTTTGCTTTCACTGCCTAACAAGTGGTATCAAAGCGTAGAATTGAAAGATAGAGCGAAGGAGAAGGGAATCTAATCGTTGAATATCATAGCAGGATAACCAAGCACAAAGTTTTGAGGGATCCAAGAGAAAAAGAGAAAGAGAACCATAAATCGCTCGATCAAGGTTAAGCAGACCATAAAGCAAAGGCAACTATGTCGTAGGGAGGAGCAATAATCGTTAACCTATCGCTCGGTTCCATAAGCCGTGTTGGAGGGGCGATAGTGCCTCTCCAACTTGGTGTTGTCCCATTTTCCTAAGAAAATTCGTATGAAGGTATGAGTGGAGTAATATGAAAGTATGAAAGCTCATTTTTGTCTTATTATGCACATGGAGAATCTCCCTTGCTAAACTTTATTAATGGATGGAGGATGTTTATAATAAATGGGTGGATGCTTTTAAATTGGTATGAAGGTATGAGTGGAGTAATATGAAAGTATGAAAGCTCATTTTTGTCTTATTATGCACATGGAGAATTTCCCTTTCTAAACTTTATTAATGGATGGAGGATGTTTATAATAAATGGGTGGATGCTTTTAAATTCGTATGAAGGTATGAGTGGAGTAATATGAAAGTAAGAAAGCTCATTTTTGTCTTATTATGCACATGGAGAATCTCCCTTGTTAAACTTTATTAATGGATGGAGGATGTTTATAATAAATGGGTGGATGCTTTTAAATTGGTATGAAGGTATGAGTGGAGTAATATGAAAGTATGAAAGCTCATTTTTGTCTTATTATGCACATGGAGAATCTCCCTTTCTAAACTTTATTAACTTTATTAATGGATGGAGGATGTCTATAATAAATGGGTGGATGCTTTTAAATTCGTATGAAGGTATGAGTGGAGTAATATGAAAGTATGAAAGCTCATTTTTGTCTTATTATGCACATGAAGAATCTCCCTTGCTAAACTTTATTAATGGATGGAGGATGTTTATAATAAATGGGTGGATGCTTTTAAATTCGTATGAAGGTATGAGTGGAGTAATATGAAAGTATGAAAGCTCATTTTTGTCTTATTATGCACATGGAGAATCTCCCTTGCTAAACTTTATTAATGGATGGAGGATGTTTATAATAAATGGGTGGATGCTTTTAAAGTGGTGTTTTTGTTTGTAGTAAAAGGTTTTAAGTAAATATATATTAAATATTTATTTTGTTTTAAATTTTTTTTTTTAAATATTTTGGGTTCAACTTTAAAATACTATTATTTTTCTATATTAAGAAGGTTTGGTTTTATAAGCAGTGGTTTTGGACGGTTTTTGTGTCAATGATGAAAGTGCAAAGTTCTAAGTTTGAGGTGGAGAAATTCAGCGACAAGAATAGCTTTGAGCTATGGAAGCTTAAGATATAGGATCTTCTCGTACAAGAAGCCAACATCAAGAGCAATGATGGTTGAGTCACCGTGAAAGAAAAAAATGTATTTACCTTGGAGTTGTAAAAATTATTGATTACATGTAAATGGGCATATGTCTACAAGACCTAGATAGGCATGCGTTAACCTTGACTCGGTGAAAGAGTTAATGAGTTAAATCTGTTTTTTTAGGTCAAAGTAGGTGGTTTTTTGGGTGTTGTGTGGTATTGTGTCCATGGATTGCATGTAATGAAGCCTATAAAAGGCTTGGTGAACTCCATTGTAAATGAGCTTGGAGGTAAGCGGTGAAGGCTTACTTGGTCGGCTTGGCCGGATTTGGTCAAGAGAATGTTTGTGTTAAGGTGGAGCACTAAGACTCCAGTGTGAAGTCCCTGGAGGTGAGAGTAAAAGGTTCATTTGGGTTGGTTTGGCTGGATTTGGTCAAAGTTGTTCGAATGCAAAGTTCGAGGTGGAGCAGTGTGTCCATGTTAGAAAGGTGGGTATGTAGAAAGGTTGATGTGTTGGCAGGTCAATCAAGTGTTTGAGAATATATGATGAAGGTAGGTTCATATCCATGGAACTTGGAAAGTATTGCAAGGAAGTTGGGATAGAATAGGCATGTTTAGTAAGGCCAAGTTGCAGCAATAGTTGTGGACAGAAGTGATTGAGCTATCTAGTAACTCGGTCACCATCGGTTGCAAAAGACAGGAAGATTCAGGAAGAGGTATGAACAGGTCATCTAGTAATTACTCAAATGTGAAATTATTCGGTTATGATGCTTATGTTTTTTATCAACACTCTAAGTAGGACCTATCAAACAAGTAGATCTTTGATATGGTGATGATGTTAAGGGATGCAGATTGTGAGATCCTACTACCCACAGAATCATCATGGACATAGATGTAGTGTTTGATGAATCTCCTTTTATAAAATCAAACATAGTAAAACATGAAAGGTTCAAAGCATGACTGGTAGTAGAAGGGTATTTGGAAGGTATTGATTTCCATGAAATTTTCTCATCAATTGTTAAAAGCTTGTTTCTATTCATCTTGTGTTAGCACTAGTTGTGTTAGTACAACTAGATGTTAAAATTGTTTTACATGGAGTGTTTTGGATAAGGGGATGAAATTGGAACAACCAGAACGATTAGTTTAGAATCGCAATGGAAGATTTGTTTGCAAACTCAAGAATCATTGTATGGCCTGAAGCATGCCAGGAAAATGGTACAAGATGTTTGATTCCTTCAAGGTGAGCCAAATTTTACAAGAAGTGAGTATAACCATTGTGGTAATGGTATATTCATTATCTTGGTGTTATATGTTATGCTTGTTGCAAGCACAATCATGTTTGAGATCAATAGGTTGGCTCAGTTGGTTAGGACGTTTGTTATGAAGGATCTGGGAGCAACAAAATTAATCTTGGGCATGGAAATACATAGAGATAGGAAATATTGTAAGCTTGACTATCACAACATAAGTATGTGGTGAAGATACTCAAGAAATTTAGTATGAATAATGTGAAACCGGTAAAATCCCTTTGGCTTTCCATTGTAATTTGTTTTTCAGGTTTATGTCATAACTGATGAAGAAGAAAAGGGTTATATGTCTTGAGTATTATATGCTAGTAAGAAGTTTGATGATCGTGATGGGAAATGGTCATCATTTCACATGCAGTTGGTGTTGTCAATAGACACGTGGAAAAACCAGGTGAAGAGTATGGAAATGGGTGCTTCAAACAAAGAAGCACAAGTATCACCTACAGTGGTTGTAGTGATTTAGTCTATGGTTATGATTCATGAGATTTGGACAAGTGCATCGGTTTATTAGACAGGTTACTGATGGAGACAGAATAGTCCATACTGGAGTGAATCGTGCAGGCATGTTCACGTAATGGTATTGTTAGAGAAGTTGTGGAGTTGTGATGGTGTTTGGCTTCTCTTGGCTTGTAGAAAAGGTGATGAATTAATTAAGGGCATGATATATTAGGTAAATTGTTGTCAAGGTGGAGATTGTTGGAAACATGCAAACAAATTTCCCATGCAGTCACATGCACATGCATGTAGCTATATTAGGAATGCACATGCATGCACTCTTTTTTGAACAGATTGTGTAACTGGTGGATCTAAATATAATTAGTTAGTCTAACTGTTTGAGAGATGTTATATATACGAGCATACCCATAGAGGTGAGTGTGCAATGTGTAGTAGCGTGTGTGAGCAAGACACAATACTGTGGAGTACAGTGTGTCTGTGAGGAGAGGATGGTTATATGCCTCTGCTAGTGACTATCATTGCCCCGTGGTTTTTCTCGTATTGGGTTTCCACATAAATCACTTTGTTAATTGTGTGATTGATGTTTTGGGTTTAATCTTGCTTGTTTATGTTATGTTTTGCTTCCACTTCCTAACAATTACGGCTTCTCATATTTACATCGAAGGTGTTATATAAGGGGAGGTTCCTTTGAAGGCCTTCATCATCTATTGAAGGCCTATCATAATTGACTATCTAACAAGAAAATAATCTTATCTCTACCACATGTATTTCTCACCGACTCCAAATTGTGTTCTTATCAGAGGTTGGTGATCCAAAATGGATCCCTAAATGCCAAATTTTCAAAGTTCTCGGATTCAGAGGAAACCAATGTCGTCTCATAGTGCTCATCGTGTCAATTCCGCCAGTATGTTTTTTTTTCGAAAATGGACACCGTATGGCGAATCGCGATCTGAACTTTTTCCCAAACAGGAAAAAACATCAAAGGTCAAACTCGACAGTCAGAGGTCGTACTAATGACGTCAGAAGTATGTTATCATGACACAGGGAAGATGACATCATGATGATGTCAACATGTTGATGTGGCAGCACCAGGGGATGACACGTGTCAAGCATTTTTGGAATTTTCGGATGATGATGTGGCAGGTGATTGGGTTGTACGGATGTTGATGTAGTAGTACGTACAATGATGTGGTAGGATCGGGTCATGACATGTGGCAGGATACAGATGAAACATGGTAGGGTACGGATGACAGGTGGTAGTGACATGACAAGCTCTGGGCATGATGCGTGGCGTACGGTTCTGACTCTGCAGACAAGTTGGCAGGGTGACTCTGTTGTTGATTGTGCGCTAACTATGTGTACAGTGGTGAATCATAGGGTGACACGTGGCCCAATCATAGGGCACCATGTGGCACCCCAGATAAGGCCAATGAGGGCCAAGTAAAAAAAAAATCACTTCCGGTGGATCGAACCCCTGACCTACGAACTAGCCAACGGACTAACCATAAAGCGCTGATCAATCGGGCTATGTTTTTTCTTGTTAAACCATGTGGCGGATTTTGGTTTTAAGTTGGAGTTAGAATGGAGTTTGGGGTTAGCGCTCGGTCGGCACGGCTAACTCGCCGACCAAGGTGCATAAGACCTGGTCTTCCATACGATCAGATGCAGAGGAACAAGGGCATCGTGCATTGATCAACACTCGGTCACATGGACCAGGAGCATATGACCAGAACCGAGGACCTTGGATGCGACCCTCGCGATTTAGCTTAGGTGCTGGCCACATGGCCATTCATACGACCAAGAGCCTGGAAAAAAGGGGTTGGCACACAATTTTTCCAATTGTGGGTTTTTTTATCCATATAATAGGGATTTTTATGGTTATTTGCTCTGATATTTTGTGGATTTTGCCCATTTTTTAGGATCTGGAGCCCTTTTTGAGGCCAGATCTTGGAAGGAAGTTGGGATAGGATCCCCAACTAAAAATCTATATAAACTAGGTGTTTTTGACAATCCATTAAGGTTCAGAACAACATAATGATGAAAGATTTTTGAAGTTCAAGCCATTTTTATGCAAGGAAGCCATTGAGGACGCAATATTTGGAGGCCATTTTCGGGAGCTACGCTCAGCCTTTTTCAGTTCCATCAGTTGTGTTGGATTCTTGAGGTTGATAAGAACTCAACGAGACTAGTTTGTAATCCATTTGATGTACTTTTGAAGCATTGAAGATTAATAAGAAAGCCTCCCCCACTGAGACAAAGGCCCGGAGACATAGGCAACTTTGTCGAAATCCGTTAACAAGCTTTGGCATTATGGTTTGTTGTTCTTAATGTTCATTTTCTATTCTGCATTATTTATGATGGCTGCAACATTCTTTCATTAAATATTCTTCTTCTCTTTAAATCCTAAATGGTAAAATAACTCATGCATAAACTTAACCATAGTTTTTAAAAGATCATTTTTGGATCAAGTGGTATTAGAGCAGGTTAACATTTGGTTGTTTAAGTATGCATGATTACCAGGGAAAATCTAATTCATGGTGAAGGAGATCTTGTAGAAGAGGATCCTGAGATTAGATCAAGAAAGAGGATATCTCAAAGTGAGAAGATGGCATCAGAAGAATCACTTTCTCAAAACGAAAGAGATTTTCAAAGAACTTTCTTTGCCATGTGTAATATCCCTCCTTGTTACGACAACGACTCTGACAACAGGCGCAAGTTTTTTTTCTTTTTTTTTGATGTGTGTGCACGCGGGTAGAAAGGAACAGACACACATGACTCTACGTCACCACCCGACGATTATCAAGACGCAACCACGAGGATTACCGCAAGGAGACATGATGCTCAACAAGAGCTGCAGGCAATGAACGACCCAAGACATACGGCACACTACAGGTAACTGAAACAATAACGACCAAGGACATAGGGCGCACAATGCAACATCTAAAGACATACTGGGTGGTGCCCAGTACGAACACAGAGGGAAGAATCCATGGTAGTGGATCTTACTATTTCTGCACAGGAAAGCAGGGCGTTTAATCTTATTTTTCTGCTCTGGAGAGAGAGAAGGTCAGATAGGCTCTTGGATGATTGCTCAGGCAGAAATTAGTAATATCCATCAGGTATGTCGCAAGAGTGGAACCCTGCCTTTAAAGGGCCTGAGACTCTTGATACGGCACTGGATTCTTTACACGAAAAATCACACACACAGACATATCTCCTAAGGCTACTTGGGGGGGGTGACTACATCCCACCCGACAACAGTCCCAACGCCCGAAAGGTTTATCAACCAAGTACAACTTTGTCTACAAGGAACAACACCCTCATTACAGACTCAGAAATCCTATTGTACTTAATCAAGGTTATTATACCATAAAAGTTTATTAATAATAATAAAAGTTACAATAACACGGTCATGAAATATTAAACACCTTACATTCGTATCACCATCTGGGCCATGATTTACAATTACAATCCCTCTTATATGCTACAACCCTAAGATTTACAATGACCTTACTAGATAGACACAATCAAATCAAYAGGAGGGTCTCACAATTCGACATCATTTAAGATCATAAATTCTTTAAGAAARCAATAATRACTAYKCCATTCCTTCATGTAAGTTATCTACCCAACTACACTCTATACTATGTGGMGAMAATACCCTTACACTAAGGTCRGTATACAAAGATAACCTCATAATTATAACCAAYGTCTTAAGTAAAATAACAATGAGACATCATGGTTAAAAACTGTCCATGRTAAACATGCCCATATTTAAAAATGTCACATATAAAGCTATCGACTTTTARAARGACAATATATGAATAGAGATATATTTMTTTTATAATGACAAGCTTRAAAGACAATACTCATTGTCAACATATAAAGGTAACMTCATATTAGAATTAAAGTCAATTAAAAATAACAATGTGACATCCYGGTTATAAGCTGTCCATGTATAAAGATGACCATATTTAAAAAGTCATATTTAAMGGTATCCATTTAAAAAGACAATAATATAATAGAGATATATTTTTCCATGACAAATTCCAAAAGCAAAACTCATTCATGTATAAAGATGACCATATTTAAAAAGTCATATTTAAAGGTATCCATTTAAAAGACAATAATATAATAGCGATACATTTTTCCATGACAAAATTTCAAAAGCAAAACTCATTGTCAATATATACAATTCCTCATCATAATTAAATATAACCTCATATTAAAAAAAAGGCCTCATGACATCATATTTGAAATTGTCATTATGTAACAACCACAATAGTGAAAGAACCATGTTGAAAATAGAAATATTCAGAAGGACAAAGTATAATTATAATAATAGTGAAGTGACGGTGTTTAATTTTAACAACGCTTTTAAAACGAAAATGAAAACATCATCACCATACAATGCAACAGCGTTGGATTTACCCATTAAACCATTTAAAGGTTGGTCAATGCCCACGCCTTCTGAAATTCACATTAGCAGAGCCTTACCTACCAGAACCGTATTAAAGCCTGGTGAGTTATTAACTACCCTAGGAATAGCGGTCGACCAGTCTGCTAAGTCAGGTAAAAAATTCTGCAGCTGGCAGCCATAATTACCAGTGCGTGGTCAATTCAGAAGCAAGGGAAAATCTAAGGGCACATGCAAGGAGAAATCACGAATTAAGGCAGCTGAACAAAAGGGTTTAAATTGAAATTAAAGAAGGTTGCGTGCTGTCAACGGCACCCCCCTCCAGTGATATCGAATAACAGAGCAATTTAGGCAGCGTAAATTGGGTATCTCAAGGCAGACCACGAGTTGTTTAAAGGAGTAATTTTTCACAGGTCTGCAAGCTGGTACGAGCAGTCTCCACAGATCCTCAACTTGGCAAGAAGAAAAAGAATCCCGCTCGGTCAGCCCGGATACCCATCCAAACAATCCATGTGGCTGAAACAGTGTGGGTAACCGCTCCCTCCCAATCACACAGGAAACGTCCACGCAATAGAGAATAAGCGTGAAAACTCAGTGGAGGGTTGGAACCGTGCGTTTATTCTCCTCTGATTCGCTGAGAGAAACTACCCCCAACACGCAGAGCTTAGCAACAACAACAATAACGTAGAGCTAGAAACAAGATGCCGATAAAAAAAAAAAAAACCAGAACGCAGAGATTAAGACCCCCAAAAATAAATCAGATGAGAACATGATTGCTGGTAATTAATAATAGAGGCATAAGTCTAGCAGTGTAAACCCTTCACTGAATTGACTATTTAGCAAGGATTAAGACCATGAAAAAAAATAAATCCGACAAGAACAGGCTCGCAGGTATACAAGAATTACACAAACAATTTTTGCCAGAAGGAGATGAAGACGCTAGGAAAGGAGACGAATCTCAAATAGACATGCAGATGAGAGTGCCAAGAAAAAATCTCAGAACGGATTACACAACGAAATGCCCCTTGCATCTGTTTAAAAATGCCCACTGAAAACATTGAACGCCCACAGAAAACGTTTGAACGCTCGTGGCCATAAGAAACCTTTGGTATACCTAGGGAGGTAATATGGGGTACCTAGGGAGGTACCCAATGGGAATGTAGTTATGTGTTATTAGTGGAAGTCATTTAATATCTGGGAATGTGGTCA
>SNQJ01S0055342.1:56871-84330 GCA_010110895.2 Picea sitchensis
AGAGAGAGAGAGAGAGAGAGAGAGAGAGAATTTATTTGCTTAACAAGAACACACACACGTTCATGTTTCTAATAACATGTATGTGTTTTAGAAATACGTGTGTTCTTTAGGAACATGTGTGCGCTTTAGGAATGCATTCATTCTTTAGGAACACACACACACTTTAGGAACATCTGTATGCGTGATTTGAATTTCAATTTTTTTCGACGAGAGTGACAACTCTAGCATACGTGTTTGTTGAGTTGGTTTACTCATATTTAGGTTCGTGATGAGAAACCTAGTGGTTAGGTCTACAAATACATAAACGCCTCCTTTTTTATGAATTCCTCTCAATATCTATGTTTTTGACGTTATTTTTCTATAGAATACACAATTCAGTTATAAAAAAACTACAAACACAGATAGAGATGGTTGTGCATATTTCAAATATACAATTTTTTTTTAAATTAATAATGTTTACTATTTTTAATCTATTTTTGTTTTGAAATATATCAAAATCCTAGAATACATACCTCTCTTATTTATGCTATAACTTTTTTTCGTCTTAACCAATTCTCGAATGCATTATATGCAACACTAGAGAAGATCGATATCTACGATATGAAAAAAAAATGTTTTGATCATGTTAAGACCTTGTTAGCCTATACAAATAAAAGACGTTGTAATTTTAGGGATATGTTGACTTTGATAATTTAAAAAATATATAAATTAAAATTATAAATTTCCAAAAGATACATGGCACAAGAAAAATGGGTTCCCTAAAAGTTGCAAGTTTTTGGAATGAAATTCCATCATTAAGGTACTCAAAACCTGCACGAACAAAAACATATACCTTATATTTTGTTGGAAAAATAAGATACCATTGTTAGAAAAAATCAAATTTGACATAGTTATTCACAATTTCAATGAATAAAACTTGTATATTCGGAAATATAATTCAATTTCCTACGTTTCATGTTCTTACACCATATTCAAATTCATTGTAAAAGTAGCTTGAATAATACCTCCAAGTTAACATATTGTTGTTTTTCCCGGTTTGCATTGCCACTAGCATGTCATGAGAGATCATCATTAGATTGCAATGACCTAGTACTCAAAACAAGAAAGTAAATTCACCATTGAAATCCTTGTGAAATTCTACGAATTTTGACTATAAAGTCGACCAATTTCCAAACTAACTCAATCTAACGCTCTTTGGCATGCAAAACAATGCATTAAATGCTCATTAATGAAAAATTGAGCAAAAAGTTAAAAAACAAATTGAACTCAAATCATAAAAAAGGCTTTATATTCATGATCCTTGTGAAAATTCATATAGAATTGATATAAAATACTCGAAATTCTGTTAAGTTACCATTTGACATGCTTTATGGTGCAACACAAACTAAGCTTGTACTTTGCACGTGCTTTAATGCATTCGTACAATGTCGAAAATCATGCCTTGTCTCAAAATCCGCTTAGTCCTTGCCTCAATATTCATGTTATCTTAGACTATCTGCACATAAGGATTTGTGCCCATTAAATAGGCCACGGTTATAACCCCCTGTCTGAATTAGCTGCGACTTATTACTAAATTAGGCGGGAATCCTGCTAAATGTCGGGGCACTGGCTTAGTGGTTAAAACCATCCGCTAATATAGCAGAGGTGAGGGTTTGATTCCCCTTCCATGTTACACATGTGTTGTTTGTTGGTTTAATATATAGTTTTATATACTATATATAGTATATGGATATGGTTACCGTTGGCATATAGTTTGTTACATGGAATAATGTATATAACATATACCATATATTATATACCCGTCAACATTTTTATTATGGTTTCAACACATTGCATGTTAAGCTCCCCATGCAAACTATGTTGCAATTACATGATATTTCAACCGACCAAGGGCTAAGGTTCGAGGGCTTAGGTCCTCAGTTCTTTAGCCACCCAAATAAATTTTAATGTAACTTTAAATAAAAAATATGCCACATATATATTAAGTTGTATTATTGCGTGGCTTCTTTGTTTTGGCAGATATGTTAAGGCTTGGAGGAGTATGGAGGTCGTGGGTTTGATCCCTGTTAACTTCATACTTTTACACAACATGAACCATTATTGGCCAATGAGGGGCTTTCACGTGGCAACTTCTTATTGGCTATCCAATGCCACATGTCAATGAACCATTAATCCACTTGTTTACTTGTAACTCGTCCACTCGATGCAAACTTAGTTGCCCAATCATTATACGATCATTCCACGTGGCACTGTGGGTTGTGGCCACGTCACTTTTACAGTTGTGTCATGTGTCAATGTACAGACATGACACGTGTCGTTTTACCCCTTTGACTTTTCACTTTGACCCAAACTTTGACTACTTATAACTTTTGCATACGAGCTCTCTTTGACTTGTCGTTTGCACCATTGGAAATTTGGAGATGCACTCTATATAATAATGTTGTTTTTGGAACAATTTGAAACACTCAAATTTTGAGTATTTATGAATCCCCTGAGAACTCCGTTAACATTCCTAATCCTCCTAGACCATTTTGAACGTTCCTCAAATCCTCTTAGACAATAATTCTTAAAGAACTTACAATTTACAATTTATCAAGAAACGATTACTTAAGAGTTGTCAAAAAAAAATTACAAACTAGGAATTTAATATATTGATATTATAGGTCCACGAGAGTACAATACTAAGTGGAGAAAGTTTTCTTTTACCCTTTTTGATTCACAATATTTTAATTAGTCCCACGAGAGTACAATACTAAGTGGAGAAAGTTTTCTTTTACCCTTTTTGATTCACGATATTTTAATTAGACTCCATTTCCCATAAAAGCTCTCATATTTTTACTTATCCACCATAATTAGTTAAATGTTTTATATGCTTGGTCTATGAGAATTTGCAATTTTACCATTTTTAATTCCTAGGATTTTAGTTAGACTCCATTTCCCATAAAAGTTATCATATTTTTAATTATCCATTATAATTAGTTAAATGCAAGTAAATTAACTTAATTTGTAAGTTCAAAAAATACATGAAGTTTTAAAGATTGGTTAAATTATTGGGGAATCATGGAAGATATATCATTTTGCAAAATAAATATACTATTAAAAAAATGGTCCAATCAAAATTTAAGGAGAAAATGCGGTTAGATAAAAAGTTAAAGGAAAAACAAAATTAAGGTATTATAAGGATGTAATCAACCCTAATCTAGAAGATCAAAATTATCTATCTGTTTTGCCAATTGTAAAGAAAAAAATAAGCATTGTTAAGATAAAAACAAATTCTCACAAGCTCCATAGTGAAACTGGGCGTTGCTCAATTCCTAAAACGCCATGGGATGAAAGAGTGTGTCACCTTTGTGACACTAAAAGGTTGAAGATGAAAATCACTTTCTCTTAGATTGTTCAGCCTATGCCCATATTAGATCTCATTTTCAAAATATTTGTCACACTGCCAACCTTCCTAACCTGTTAACTCCACAAAAGTATGGTGATCTTGAAAAACTTCTCTTAATGTTTTTGGGGCATAGAAACAAAATTCTAAAGAATCACAAGTAATCACTTACCCTCTTAAGGTCTGATAGACCAGTGGGGTCTTAGTGGAGGTTAATCATCATCATCATCATCAATTTTGTTAAAATCCAAAAATATATTATAAAATTTAATGGAAAAATAATTTCTTAATATATTGATGTAGTTATTATATGCCCTTTTAATATCTATTTATGTAGATTTGAACTTATGATTTTTTAAGAAGAAACACATGTTCTTAATCATTAAGCTCATTAAAACTAACTTAACTTCAACAATGACTTATAAATCACTTAACTAATTAATTAATTAATTGAAATTAAAACTACCAACCACCTAAACTGATTCACGTTATGTAACACGTAGCAATACAATGAAAAAAATACATTTTGAAAATATAATCCAAAAATGCGGAATCAATCACTTGACACCCGATATCCACAATTAGTCTCAATTTATATTACCTGGCCCTGTATTATCTGATGAATTAACGTTGACCCAATATGTCGGGAGGGTCCATGAGTCAGCTGCCTTGCAAATGAGTGAGAATCTAGATCAGCTTACTTATGAATATAGATTTTGATCTACCAACTAGTCCAAACGCACACATCGACAAACAGGTATTAGTTTCCGAGGAGGAAGAAATAACTCTTAATTTGAGATTTCCCCGTTTAGTTTCAGATTCGATGGCCAGTAGACATTACCGAATGTTTTCATCACTCTAAGAGCGGATTCCATAGTGATATGAATAACAATTACTTTGAACCCAGATTTGAAAGTTTAATAAATGAACCCTTGTTAATGGCAAGCATTTTCCCTAGTCTATCTTTACTTTGAATCAACTATATCGTTAGTTTCTATTGTATTTTTATAGCAGGAGAATAATACTATTTATATTTTATTTTATCAAAATGGATATTTTTATTTAAATTTACCAAAAATATTGGAAGTTTAAGTTTATATTTATATATATATATAAACTAACTCTTAAATATATCTATATCTATATAATTATTTAATTATTAGTACAAATTAAATTAGAATTTCGATATTATAATTATTCAAAAAATATAAATTTTAATTTTGGAGATTCTAATACAATTCAAAGTTGGTTATTTTTTTTAAAAGTTTTTCTATTCAAATATTAACAAAATATATAGATATGTAAGTTTTGTTCCATATGTTGGAGACATCCTAATTTCTATTAACAATTTCCCAAAAAACCCATGTTAACTCTATAGTTAGAAAAAAAAAATCTGAAAAGATGAAAGACAAGGACCCTGTAAAAACTAAAAACATAAGCATAGGCATATAAGACCTACTAAAACCTCTATTTAGCTTGACCAATTAGGAGACCATGGTGAGGAGCATCTTGTTTTGATCTTTTGATATTAAAATATTATTTAAATAAAAAAACTTAATAATACTCATTTTATAGTTGTGGACATGAATAAATTTTAATGCATGTATGTTTGTCTTGGAGTCCATACTAAAAATAAACATGAAAATGGAATAAATTAGCCCCCTGTCAATGACAATAGTACTATTTATCTTTTATCCAAGTGGTTTAAATTTAAAAGGATGTTGGAAGTTTATATACGTATTAAAGTTTAATTTTACAAAGATGTTAAAATTATATATATGTCAAGAAATATAAAGTTTTAATTTTGCAAATTTTAATACAGTTCAAAATTGGTACTTATTAATAACAAAAATATAATTCAATATATTAATTTAGAAAAGTCTAATATACCATAATATATACTATATATCAATTATATATAATATTGTTGTTCCTCTACAATTCCAACTATCTTTCTAAATTTTGGTCACCTAGATCAAATTAAGTCGGCATATGTTATCACCAAAAAATTGGTCACCTACACCAAATTAAGTCGGTTTACCAAAAAACACCACATACATTATGAGTTCTACTCATTTATCCCAATTCACGTCATTTTAGAGGATCATAACCTAAGAAAACACATTTTCTAAAGTGATAAAACCACTTTTTGAACATTTCCTCTTAGAATTATCCAAAAAGAAAAATAAAATAAATTGGTTATGCATAAACCCTAAAAGTAATTGTTAAACTTGAAATGGTCAAATAATGTATGACTACATCAAGAGGTTGACCACTATTTTGTTTATAATAATAATAATAATAATCTATTTTTAAGGTCAAGGCCAAGCCAGCACACCAAATTGGTGTATGAGACATAGGCATCTCTCTGTTTCCACACCACCCATCCAAGTAAACTAAACATTGTTGGATTTGCACGAGACTTCAAGAGACCGATTTTCTTCATAACATATATAGCAAAAACCATAGCTACATACAACCACGAAGATATAATATCAACCCCAATCACTCCGAGAGAAAAAAGAACCCTCCCATGGAAGAGGTCAAAGAAGTAGTTTCTCCAAGGATTTTTTCCACATGTATTTAGATTTGTTTTTTCCAATGTTACAATGACAATTTATTCTATTTCTTTTTTTATGGTATAAACTAGGGTTTATATAATATGGATCCACTCTTTAAAATGTAATTTTTATTGTTTTTACTCTTATTTGTCTATTATCTAGAACAACCACTAGTTTTAAGAATTTGTTTACCATTGTTCCATATTTCTAACAACATAGAGGAAGAACTAAGATAAATAATGTTTGTTGAAAGGTGGTGGAAGATATTGAATTTTTTTGCATCAAATGATGAGGAGGTTTGGTGCCTTTGAATTGGCCCAACAAAGAAAAAGTTTCATAGCAAAAGTGATCTAAAAGATTTCTAAATAAGAACAGTATGCGAAACATATCCAAATTAAGATGGATATGCCAAAGTTTTATGGAATTTCACAACCACAAGAACAAATCAATTGGATTGAATATGCACTAGTATTTTTATTGTAACGAGGTTAAATCCCACAAGAGAGTGAATTTTTTGTGTGGAAGAGTAAGGAGCCATGCATATAACAACTATAGAGGGAAAAAAATGAGTGGCAAAGATAAGATCTACTGCAGGGAGAAGATATTCACAAAATTGAGAGGTAAGTTTTTATATTATTATCATACTTTTAAAATGAAGAGAAATTAAATAAATTGAAGAAAAATGATAAATGAGGTAAGTTTTTATATTATTATCATACTTTTAAAATGAAGAGAAATTAAATAAATTGAAGAAAAATGATAAATGTGTGGAACAAAAGAATATTTTAATGAATTTTCTAGCATGGTCATGAGATTTTCATCTATAGAATATATCAAGGGAAATATCATATAGTTTGTCGATGGATTGAAGCTATCCATTATTAATGGAAGATAATTGCAAAAAGATGTACTCATGAAAACAAGTTTATCACTTGACCTTGAGAATCGAGTTGAAGATGAAGATAATGCATGGCAGAAAGAAATGAGAGGAGAAGGAAAATGTACTATTCTTGTTGTGGTTGTGGATAATGTAGATTATACTAGTGTAGTGCATGTCATTATCGAGAATAATAAGAAAAGTGTGAGAGAAATGCATGATAGAATGACAAAACATAATGGAGAGGGATTTTCAATGAAATAATACAAGGAAAAGAGTGAGGTAAAGGAGTTTGTACAACAAACTAAAGAAGTGACAGGGAGTAACTTATTCTAACCAAATATATTGTTGTAGTGGTGATTGGTGTTGCAACAAAATATGGTGTTGCAAAAGGAAATAGTTTTGTAGTAGGGTAGTTAAAAGGAAATAAAGTCACTGTATATGTAATAGTGAAAGAGATGAATATGGGGCTATTTGATTCTAATAATATTTTTTTGTGACTTTGTTTCATGTGAAGATGAATGTGCAACAAAGGAAAAGAAATTGAAGTTGACCAAAGAAAAGATGCAGTATTTGTAGAAAGAAAAGTTGATGCAAAAGAGTGGAAATGAAGTTGAGTAGCATTGAGTTGAAGATGATTATAATAGAGGAGTTGTTGTAGTAAAAGAAAACAAAAGAAGGAGATTCTTGAGCAATAAGCATGGGCGTAGTTTGTTGATACAGTTGAAATGGTATAGAAAGAGAATGATGGGGAGGATGTAAGAACCATTCAGAGAGAGTAGTTTGAGGTAGTAAGCCTCATTGGGTAATATTTGTAGCAGTTAATAGAGGTAGACAAGAAGTCACAAGTGGTAGAAAAGATGATGGTGATAGTGATGATTATAATCTAGGTAAAGAATATGGAAAGATGGAGCATGGGTGCGATGTATTACATACATTGGAAAATAGTGTAAGTGTATTAGAAAGAGGAAGAAGAAGGACAAAAAGTATAGAAAAATGAAGAATGAGTGCTACAAAGTGTGGAAAAGAAAATTGAAGAAAACAAATAAATGAAACAAGGAATTAATAGCTCTTAATTCATAAACAATATTTTGAGGAGGTTGTTTAAAATTTTATAACTAGGGGAGTGAAAATCCCTAGAACCACAACTACACTATACTTTTTTGGTTTGTAATTTCATATTTTTTTCTTTATTTTGTGATTTAAAAGACTTAAAATGTGGTGACATATTTCTTATCCATAATGATTTTTTGTCATCCATTGAAGTATGAAGCATTATATTTAGAATTTTAATAATTAGATTACTTGTAAGGCCAAAATCCAATGGTACCAAGAAAAAATATGAAGTTTATGAATGTGTAAAGAAACTTCGTCTCTCCTTTGATTCTTTGGTTTAGTTTTTGTAATTTGGATGGATGTGGGATCCAAGATCCACGTATTTATGAATATACTCTATGAATGTAAATGTAACATCCTTAGTTTCAATTCTCACAAATTATGATGTAACTGTATAAATTTGATTTAGGCTAGTTTGTCGATATGTTTGGGGCAAAGAGTCCATATTGATTAATATGGTTGATGGATGAAATATGAATTATGTACATGGAAACAATTAATAAAAGTAATAATCGTTGGTGCAATACAAGAGGATAAGTAACGATTGGGGGGCTTTGATTCCATGAAAGAGGGGGAATAAAGGGATTCCAAGGGGAAACCCATGGGGAGGTAAAGGGATTTCAAGGGAAAACCCATGCTATTGACTAAGTTGATGTGTCATTACCATCTAATCCTCCCTTTGACTTATTAGACACTCAATCATTGAATGCATGTAAGAGGTTGGATGAAGAAGTCACTTCACATAATTATTGAGAGCATGGGGCTGAGTACAATAAACCTTGGGAAATGTGCGATTGAACATGCATGCGAGAAAAGAATTTCATATGTGAAAGGAAGACAATTTTACATGTTTTTTTTGGAGTAGCAAGGGAGATTTTTTGTGATGAAAAGAGCACCAGTCATGCTATCCATGGAGAGAAGTATTTTTGGGATGTGTTAAATGCTGAAAATAACGTTGTATGCTTGTAACATGGGATATATTCTTGTAATTGGATTTCCTATTGAGGAAATTTCTTAAGAGCCTTTAGAAGGTTTTCCTAAGAACTATGAGAACAACTGATAATTCCTGGAGTTCCTAGCTAAGATATTTCCTGGGAAACCGAGTTCATTGGATCGCTAGAAAGAACGAGAAATGCCCTAGTTACTGCATGCCAAAGAAGGGGGATCTCATCCCTTGGGTTGTGTAGAGTGAGGTGAAAAAGAGTAGGGTGAGGTGAAAGAGAGTTGGTGGAATGGAATTGTCGTTGGAGTGTGGAACTTAGGTTTTGGGCTGTTGTGTTTGAAAAGTCTCGGGAGGTGGCTTGCTATTGAGAGAAAATGAACATCAAACCCGTGGTTGGAGAGAATGTTCTTTGTACTTAGCTAATTGGTTACTTTAAATGAACACATAAGTTTTTTATTATGTTTATTATGTTGATTCCATTGTATAAATAAATATTTCAATGTTGCGTGTTGTTTGAACAATTGCATTCACATATTTATAATTGTTGTTAATTGTCAATTGCATGAATATTTCCTCATGTTGCTTGCTATAAATATTATTTGCGTGTATGTGAGCAAGTTTTCATAATTTGTTACTTTGAGTAAGGTACATTAAACAGGCCTGAAAGAATTCACCATTAAATAATGTTAGAAATCCTATGATTGAATGTCTTTACTATAATTTTTTATGATAAAAGGACATACATATGTAATATTTAATAATATAAATAATTTGTGATTTCTTATAAGTAATTTTACTCTATAAATTTGAATTACAAACTATAATCACTATATCAATTAATAAAACTTAATATATAATAAATTCAAATATAAATTTGAATTACAAATTGTAATCACTATATCAATTAATAAAACTTAATATACAATAAATTCAAATTTTAATAATTTGATGATCAAAATAAATATAAATTAACATTCATCTCATAAAATCGTAATTTTCTTTTCAATATATAAAGTAGTTAGTTTCACTGAAGTAATATATAAAAATCTATATTCCAAAGCTTTTTCCTTTAGCAATATAATTAATTTAACGATAACCCTATAAACAAGGGGAGTTGCAAAGGCAACAAGTCCCTGCCTTCAGCCGGTTGAGATTCAAAGTCTGAGTAGGAACTTATGTTATATGTATATGGTTTTGTTCTTATATTGCAAGCATAGTTCAGATATAGCTTTCTTGGGAATTCATAACTCCTTAAGTCACAACAAATTATAATGCAAAGTATCAATATTATGGCAATCATGATTCACGACAATAACTATAAAAATTTTTAATACCCTCAATCATAATAATAATGGACGATATTAAGAAAAGAACACTTAGAAAAATTGATACTATGACGAGAGGATAAATTATGGGGTTATGTCAATTGTCAAAATATTTTTTATTCATTTCGAAATCCAAGTGGTTTCTTAATTCTAAGGATTTGCTACAATGTTTACCAAAAAAATGATATTTAGAATCGAAGTGAACTTGAAACCAAATCTCAAATTTGAGTTTAGTCCAAATAGATTTACGTTACTTAAATTATTGCATGTTTGGATATAAATATAGGCTCCCAATCACTGAGTTATTTCATAAGATTATCTAGAGAAACTTATGTTATATGTTATATGTTTGCAGGTTTGTTCTAGAGAAACAATAGAGATATTCATTTCGAGAAGAACACACGGGAATGGTTAATTGATCTATAACAATTGACTTTACTTCTGGTAATTTGGAAATCGACTTACTTCTGGTCCTTGTGTCTAAATATTTAATTTTTTCAAGGACTTTCCGAGGCGTTTTAATCATTAACAATAATTTAATTTACGTTCACTAATGATAATAATTTTATAAAGTTGTGCTCTTTTAAGTGTTGATCTTTCTACATGCATAATTTGCTTTCTAAAAGCTAATCCCAACTTGCAAGAAGCATCACCACAGCTGCCATGTGATGAAAATCAAATTAAGTCAATGATTAATGTGGTGTTCATGAAACTAGTGTTATAGTTTTAGAAAATTTATTAGAAAAAACGAAGGAACAAAGTCTTTACAAAATGGAAATGTAATTGTTCAAAAACTAGGTAGAGTCATTGATGGTTTTTCACATATCATGCATAGTAGCATACAGAACCACCTACATGCCACCGACTTTGGTAAATGTGCATGGGAAAGATTCATCACCATGGATTTGATCATTTTACAGGATCCCAACACAGTTTATATGCACACAAGGGGACACCAAAGACTGGTTTAAACATTTGTAGCCAGAGATAGTTAGCTCATGGGAGGAATTGAAGAATGTATTTTTAAAGTTTTGGGGCAGGAAGAAATCTTTGGATATACAACTTACAGAGTTCTATGCCTTGAAGCGGAAGAGCAATGAAACTATTTCTACATTCAGTAGAAGGTTTACTAGTATTTATTACAAATTTCCCAAAGAAATTCAACCCACTGAAGCTGTTGTCGTGCTCCATTATAAAAATCTTCATCCATATTTGTTTTTCCTCCTGATGGAAAGAAGACCTAAGTCCTTACAGCAAATGTTTAATGATTCTCAGGAGATTCAACACAATATCTAAGCATGTAAACATATTCGAAATGAGGAGTTAGATGCTAAAGAAAATGACAATGAATATGGACAAAAAATGGTTGACTTGAATCTTGAGCAGAGAGTTAATAATATCATATGCCCTCTTGAAGTTTTTAATGAAAATTATTTTGCAAAAAATTATATTCCACTTGTTGAAAGAGGAGGTGTTGATTTAGCTTATGATCCATCCCATGATAAGTAGGGGGCTGATTGTTTTATGTATTCATTTGTAGATAGTCAAGAAGATGAGTTTGCAAATCAGTTTGTTGAAGGAAAGGTTGATGTTCCAAGTTTGTTCTTGTTAGATGACATTGCATATGTTTTTTAATTGCCTATATATGATGAATATGATGATGATTATGATGTTGACTCCCTAGAAAAACCAACTGCATGTTCCCTATCATAAAATGTTCCTTTTCAGCAATGTAATGAGAGCAATCAACCTACATATCACAGTTACAAAGAAGAAAGTACTAAATCAATTCAAGTAAATTCTTTACCTTTATGCTTTTATTCATTCAAATTGTTGAAAGAAAATACTAAAATCATCGTTGAAGCAAAGGCCTGTGTGTTAATGCCAAAACACACTGATTCACTGAAAAAAATTGACAAGGAATTGTAGTAAACTTCTCATGTGTTTGATGACCCTGGTACTTGTTACATAGAATGTCTTGTCAGTACAAATTTGCAGCCATTGGTTGAAGACGAATCTGAAAATGAGTGTGTTCAACTATCCAAAGAAATTGAAAAATGTGCCTATGACAACAACGAAGAAAATGAAGAGGGTTTTAAATCAGGTGAAAGAACCTTGCCATTGTGTTTTTCCTCTTTCCAACTATTGAAACAAAATGTCTATAATGTTTCAAATCAGAAATTCTCTAGGAATAATGTTAAATATGAAGAAAGAAGTGGATTTGCAAATGAAAAATATCTTCCATTATGTATTTCTTCCTTTGAATTGTTGAAATAGAATCATGAGATAACAGAGGAATTAGGGAAGTCTGATTGCATTCACAGTGGCACTGTTTTACATGAGAAAATGATTATCAGTGAGGAATAGCAACAACCTTCTCATGCATTTAATGATCGTGTTGTTGATTACATGGAATGTTATCTTAGTTCATATTTGCAGCCTGTGCTCAACTACCATCTTGGAAATAAAAGAGATAGTAAATCAACATCATTGTTAGACATGGATTTATTTCCTCCAAGGGTTTCAATTCAACCAACACTGTATTTTTATTCAGAAGATTGTAATTTCCAGTAGTCTCAACAGATTTTTCAGTGTCTTGGTGGCAATCAACATGTTAAATCACATGAAAAAAATAATGCAATGGAAGGGGTGAAACATTATTGTTGTTTTGTTCATATTTTAGAGGATCCATTTGCAATATTGTTGGAGGAAATGAACAGTCCAAATGTTTTTAATTTTTTGAGATTTGGATTTATGGATGAATTTTTTAATGAATTATCAGTAAGCAGGATTTGGAGCAAGCTTGTGAAAAGTAAACAAACAATGGATAAAATGATTGCATGGTTGCATTGGCATTTTGATTTCACTTGATTGGCAGTTCATTTCAGTAGTTAGGGTAGGTAGGAGTGTGTGAATAAGCTTGTTGGTAAAAAAAAATTCAGTTTGATTTCCAATATTGTGTACAGTCAAATTTCAGCGGTATTTTTTGTTCAGTAATGATGTAGGAGCATCGTATAAATCTCAAGTGCTTGCCTAAAACCAACGAGACAGCTGGACATGTTGATGCAATTAAATACGTTTTTGTGAAAACGTTGTGAATTTCAAAATCTGAAACATTAATATAATGGATGGGAGGAAAGTGAAGTTGCATTTATGCCTCAAAGATCCAAACTGATTTTGGAGTGTATGTTCCTATATGCAGATGTAATGGGCATTTAATTTTGTTTAATGCAAGTAGGTAGATTTAAATGATAGATTAGACAGTTTAGGATCTTAGGAGGGAAAATGGATGATAGACACCCTCAACCCTTATATCATTGTAACAACATAATTCATAATTCGTAAGTTGTAGAGTTGCAGAGGAGAATAGAAGAGAACATAGAATTTTAAGCATTTTTAGTTGTTGTTATTTACCATGTACAGGATCACTGGAATTAATAGAAGAAAGATTTGATTCCAAATCTATGTGTTTGTTATGGTTGTTGGAACCACCTGTTAAATGGTATGCTATAGGTTTGTTTACATTCTCTGTATGCATTTTATTTTAATATTATGTGTGTGTGCATGCTCTAGAATTCTATGGTGAATGTTTGAGTTCTGGACAAAGGGAGAATGAGTTTCAGTTGTTTCTCTTTCTGAGAACTCCTACAAACAATGCAGTGGAGGGTACGCAAGGAGTTCATTGACCAAGTTCTAGGTTTCATCTTAGAATTCTCAGGAAGTATACAATTGTGTCTTTACAGGCAAGAGTTCTAGCAGAGCACAGAGCCGTGCAAAGTGTGCACAGGCTGGGAGAGAGGGTAAGATTTCTTCAGACTCATAGAGGAGTTGAGGAATTATCTGTTGCAAGGAGTGCATATAGCTTCTCTCAAACGATAACCATGATTTATCATTAATTTTGAAAGATTCGTGCACAGGGAAGGCTTGAAGCCTAGAATTCGGTAAGGAAAGCTTGAAGGCCCGAAGAATCAACTTAGGTTGAAGGTCGCAGAGGCCGAGCAAAGAACAAGTTGTATCAAAATCAAGAAAGGAGTCAGTCCAAGTGCCTTTGCCAAAGTTCAGAGTCAAAGGTTGTCAAGACAGAGACGGACGGTCTTAATTCTTTGTGGAGAACTTGCGAGATCGCGAGGACTGTAGGATTTGTAGGAGTTGCAAGGTTGTTAGAGGCCAAAAAAAATAATCACCTAGAAGTCGAGGGTCAACGTGAGTCATTGATCATGGCTTACCCCACGCCGTTGGATCATTTTGTGAATTCGAGGTTCATGAGTTTGGAGGACAGGCCAAATTCTTGGTCACTCCAAGTCCCGAGTCATGAAGTGTAGGGAAAAAGATCCAAGCTATTATATCTTGACCACGAGAGAACCGTTGGACTGAACCCTGCGTGGTATCACGTTTCGTGGGTTCGAAGGTTGGGAAACATTGCATTTGGATTGAAAAATTCGCTAAGTGCCAAGCGTTGAGGGCTTGTGGGGACAGGTGGCACATCTCGTAAGCAGAAACAACGTGGTTGATAGGTGGCACAACAGACAGTGTGCAGAAAAAGGTTGAAGTGGGTGACAGGTGATGTACACGACTCACTATGGAGGAGTCAACACCCTATTGACTTATCGCATTTCGGGGATTCGCAAGGGAGAAGCACGAGCATTCAACACTCCAAATCATGAAGTCACAAGTTGCGAAGAGGTGCTAGATTCAAGCTTTAGCCAGTGGTCACTTGTAAAGGCGCTAACGAGAAGGAGCCATACCCATATGACATCTAGGGCACGGGAGGTTTCGAGCAAGAGGAGTCAAGAGTCTTCGACTCTCCAACTCCCGAAGTCGCGAGTCATGAACGGGCTCGCGCCAGACCTTGGTTGTGGTCATATTGAAAAGAGGGGGCTAAGGGAGAGGTGCTTCTCCCTTACGCCCATTCGGAGCTTCGCATATTGGCTGTTGCAGAGAGCGGTGGCATTGGGTTGAAAACGTTGAACTCGCGAGACCCAAAAATTCTTCGTAGTCTTAATCAAGGGTTTTCCTTAACTCTTTTCATGGTTTAGAGAAGATCCTGCGTGGATCTCAACCTGAGGGAAGGGGTCTACATCAGTTGTGGTATCATAGAACAAAAACAATTCTTTTCTCTCTATAGCAGAGAGAAAAGAGGAATTTTATAGCCATGTCGTCAAGAAGAAGAGAGAGGCCAATACATGATCCAACAGTGGAAAGAGAGATGTGTGAATTACATGCCAGGCTTGATGCTATGGAGACAACACATAGGTGAACAGTTGACATTGGAGATATCATCGAAGATGAAAGTGAAAATGAAGTTGGAAACAAAGGAGAAAAAATTGCAGTCGAAGATGCTGCAGAAGAATGCTTATTCAGAGTTGTTGCAAGGACAGGTTCCAGGGAAAAAATGGACATTCCAATGTACGAAGGAAACTTAGACGTTGAAGAGATTCTAGATTATATTAGGTCTCTAGACAAATACTTCGACTACGAGGATGTCGAAGAAGACAAAAAATTTAAACATACCATTACCAGACTTAAAGGGCATGCAACACTGTGGTGGAATGAACTGGAGGCTGATAGGTGTTGCAAGAGAAAGCAGAAAATCAAGAGTTGGGATAGAATGGTCGTAAAGATGAAGGCCAAATTTATACCCAGAGATTATCAAATCAATATGTTTCATAGGATGCAAAATTTGAGGCATAAGCTGATGACGGTGAGAGAATACACCGAAGAGTTCTACAGGATAAACATCAGAGCAGGTCATCAGGAAAGTGATGATGAGAAAGTTGCCAAATATATGAATGGTCTACGATATGACATTCAGGATGAGATGATCATGATGACCATCTGAACCATAGAAGATGCTTATTAGATGGCTCTAAAATATGAAGAGAGGATGAGCCGAAAGAAAGTTCAAAGAGGCCGAGGTAGAAGTCAAAGAAGAGGCAAGGCAATTGCCCAAGACAGAACACAGAATTCCAAAGATGAGGGGAAGAAACCACAAACTCAGTCTGAGAGAGGAGGAAGCTCACAGGGGAGGTAGTATGCTGATAGAAATACTTTTCCTCAAGCCTGAGGAAGAGGAAGAGGCAGAGGGGACGAAGTGAAATGCTTTGTCTATGGAAAAATCAGACATAAATTCGATGAGTTTCCAGATAGGAAGAAAGGTGGTGAAACTCACATTGTTGAATCTCAAGGATAGAATGTTGAGGGAGAAGACGCTGAGGGCAAAAGATCCTCGATGATGCAGAAAGTTCTCTTGAAGCCAGAGAAGGAGCCAGAGAACCCATCCCAAAGAAACAGTCTATTTTGGACTTCTTGCAAGACCAAAGACAAGGTATGGAAGGTTGCAGTGGACATCGGTAGTACAAAAAATCTTGTATCTATGGAAATGGTAGAAAAGATGGAACTAGAGACTGTTGCGCATACAAGCTCATATAAAGTCTTATGGATGCAAAAAGGACATCAAGTAAATGTCACTAAACAATGTTTAGTTGAATTTAAAATAGGGGGATATAAATATGAGATTTTGTGTGATGTCATTCCCATGGATGTTTGTCATCTATTGTTGGGTAGACCATGGCAATATGACAAAAATGTGGTACATGATGGGAAAAATAACACATACACTCTAGAAAAAAATGGTAGGATGCACATGTTGCTGCCTATTAAGGATAAAGAAGTGGTACCAGAGGTGAAAAACACCATACTTCTCATGAGTGGGAATGAACTTCTTAAGGAAGTTAAGAAGAAGGAAGATACACAATTTATCGTGGTTAGGAAACGCAAAATTGTTTTGACCAGTATGAAAATAGATCATTTCCTGAGAGAAATCCAGGAGTTGCTGGAAGCACTCGCTGATATAATAGTGGACGAACTACCCTATTCGTTGCCACCTATCCAGAGTATAAGTCATCACATTGATCTTATACCTAGAGCCAATTTTCTGAACAAAGCAATGTATTGGTTCACGCCACAGGAAAATGAAGAAGTTAAGAGATAGGTCAAGGATTTGATGGACAAAGGATTGATTCAGGAGAGCTTGAGTCCATGCATTGTTCCGACATTTCTCAGCCCAAAGAAAGATGAGGGATGGAGAATGTGTATTGACTTAAGGGAAATCAATAATATTACCATCAGATACAGGTTTCCTTTGCCAAGGATGAACGACTTGATGGATTGCTTGAGCGGAGAAAAATATTTTTCAAAGATTGATTTGAAAGGAGGATACCATCAAATTAGAATGAGGGAAGGTGATGAATGGAAGATAGCATTAAAAAACAATGAGAGGTTATACGAATGGCTTGTCATGCCATTTGTCTTGACGAATGCACCGAGCACCTTCATGAGGTTAATGAACAAGGTTTTGAAGGACTTCATTGGAAAATCTGTGATTGTATATCTTGATGATATATTAATCTTTAGAAAAACTGAAGCAGAACACTTGAATCATTTAGCTGTCATGATGAGGAGATTGAAGCAAGAGAAATTGTTGATCAATATGAAGAAATCGTCATTTATAAGGACATAAATCATTTATTTGGGTTTTTTTATCTCTGCAAATGAATTGAAAATGGATCTGAAGAAGATAATGAAGATTAGGGATTGGCCATCCCAGAAGAGCGTATTTCAAGTTAGCTTCCATGGGTTGGCTAGCTTCTACAAAAAATTCATCCAAAACTTCAGTGAAATTAGCGCACAGATGATGGATACGGTGAAGAAGCGACATAAATCTTTTCACTGGATAGACGAAATGGAGAAGAGCTTCAACCTACTGAAAAGGAAGATCATTGAGAAATCGATTGTGGTTTTTCCAGATTTCAACAAGACATTCCAGGTCAGGTGTGACGCGAGTGGATTTTCCATTGGAGCGGTCTTGAGTCAAGACAATAGGTCGATCGCGTATTTCAATGAAAAAATGAATGAAGAAAAGATCAAGTACTCCACATATGACAAAGAATTCTACGTAGTCATACAAGCATTGAAGAAATGGAGGCACTATTTGGTTCCCAAAGAGTTTGTTTTGTACAATGATAATCACGCTTTGCAATTCGTGACTCGACAGGAGAAGTTGAACTAAAAACATGCTAAATGGGTTGAGTTCATGCAAAAATTTTCTTTTGCGATTAAGCATATTTTTGGAACTGCTAACAAAGTTGTTGACACTTTGAGCAGGAAATGTTTTCTTATGCAGGAATTCAGAGTCAAGACTTTGGGTTTTGATAACCTCAAATAATTGTACCAGGATGATCCAGATTTCAAAGAGGCATATGAGAATCCAATTCTCAGGGATAAAAGCCAATGGACCGAATACATGATCCGGGATGGATTATTGTTCAAAGGCAATCAACTATGTATTTCAAAATTCTCCATGAGGGAGAATTTGTTGAAGGAAAAGCATAGTGGAGGATTGGTTGGACACTTTGGTCATAAAAAAATGTTCTCAAAGCTTAATGGTTCATATTTATGGTCGGGGATGAGAATGGATGTGAAGAAATTTATGGATAGATGCAAAATTTTCCAGCACACGAAGGGAAAGAGGCAGAACATAGGGTTATACCATCCCTTACCCATACCCGAGAGGCCGTGGGATGTAGTGAGCATGGATTCCATATTAAGATTGCCAAGGACACAAAAAGGATATGATTCAATATTTGTAGTGGTGAACAAATTTTCAAAGATGGAACATTTCATACCATGCCAGAAAACCAACGATGCAACTCATATTGAGAACCTGTTTTTCATGGAAGTTGTCAGACTTCACGGCTTGCCAAAGAGTATTGTTTTTGATCAAGATACCAAGTTTGTGGGAGATTTCTTGAAGAACTTATGGAAGAAGCTGGGGACAAACTTGTCTTTTATCTCAGCATATCATCCTCAGATGGATGGACAGACATAGGTCGTGAACATGATCTTGGGAGATTTGTTAAGAAGCTTAGTGACTGAACACCACAGTCAATGGGATCACATTCTGCCACAGGAGGAATTCTCTTACAATGATTCACTCAATAGAAGAACAGGGAATAGTCAATTATAGATTGTATATGGAATGAAGCCAAGGGGAGTTTCGCAATTGAAAGATTCTGAATAAGCTAAATTCAGGAGTGCTAGTATAGAGGAATTTACAGAAAGAATGAAGGAGCTTCACTGCAGAATTAGGGAGTGGTTGCAGAGTTCAAGTCAAGAGTACAAGCATAGAGTAGATCAACATAGGCGAGAACTTCAATTTGAAGTTGGAAATATGATTCTTGCGCATTTGAGAAAGGAATGATTCCCAAGAGGAACGCATAACAAGATTAAGATGAAAAACATTGGACCATGCAAGGTCATAAGGAAAGTTGGGGAAAACGCATATGAGATTGAATTACCCGATGGGGTCAGAATCTCACCGATATTCAATGTCATGGATTTGTACCATTATAGAGCTGAAGAAGAAGGAGAAGAAGATGAATAAGAAAATATTCAATGGACAAAACAAATGCCTGTAGTTGAAAAGCCACAGATGGAAATAATAATTGGCAAGATAATTAGCAAAAAGTCTAGAAGGAAGGAGTATTTTGAATACTTGGTCAAGTGGAAAGGACATCCAGTTGAAGATGCCAGCCAGGAGGATGAAATAGAAATTCAAAGGTATGGACAGACTGTGCAAGATCTCATGAACAAGAGTTCATGAAAATTTTCAAGTGAGAGAGTATGATGCAGGAGCATCATATAAAGCCCAAGTGTGTGCCTAAAACCAAGGAGATAGTTGGATGCACAGATGCAATTAAATACGTTTTTGTGAAAACATTGTGAATTTCAAAATATGAAACATTAATATAATGGATGGGAGGAAAGTGATTTTATGACTCAAAGATCCAAACTGATTTTGGAGCATATGTTCCTATCCGTGGATGTAATGGGCATTTAAGTTTGTTTAATGTAAGTAGGTATATTTAAATGATAGATTAGATAGTTTAGGATCTTAGGAGGAAAAACAAACGATAGACAACCTTAACCCTTGTATTATTGTAACAACATAGTTCATAATTCATAAGTTGTAGAGCTACAAAGGAGAATAGAAGAGAACAGAGAATTTTATGCATTTTTAGTTGTTGTTATTTACCATGTACAGGACCACTGGAATTAATAGAAGAAAGCTTTGATTCCAAATCTATGTGTTTGTTATGGTTGTTGGAACCACTTGTTAGATGGTATGTTACAGGCTTGTTTGCATTCCCTGTATGCATTTTCTTTTAATATTATGTGTGTGTTCATGCTCTAGAATTATATGGTGAATGTTTGAGTTCTAGACAAAGGGAGAATGAGTTTCAGTTGTTTCTCTTTCTGATAACTGATGCAAAGAGTGCAATGGAGGGTCCGCAAGGAATGCGTCGACCAGGTTCTAGGTTTCATCTCAGAACTCTCAGGAAGTATACAATTGTGTCTTTATAGGAAGGAGTGCTAGCAGAGCACAAAGTCGTGCAAAGTGTGCACAGGCTAGGAGAGAGGGAAAGATTTCTTCAGACTCACAGAGGAGTTGAAGAATTATTTGTTGCAAGGAGTGCACAGAGCTTCTCTCGAAGGATAACTGTGAGTTATCATTAAGTTTGAAAGATTCATGCACAGCAAAGGCTTGAGGCCTAGAATTCGCCATTGAAATCTTGAAGGCCTGGAGAATCAACTTAAGTTGAAGGTCGCATAGGCCGAGCAAAGAACAATTTGTATCGAAATAAAGAAAGGGGTAGGTCCAAGTGCCTTTGCCAAAGTTCAGAGTCAAAGGTTGTCAAGACAAAGACGCGCGGTCTGAATTCTTCATGAAGAACTCATGAGATCAAGACGACCGCAGGATTTGCAAGAGTTGCAAGGTGGTTAAAGGTTAGAAAAACCCATCACCCAGGAGGCGAGGGTCAACATGAGCCATTGATCGTGGCTTACCCCACACTGTTGGATCATTTCATGAATTTGAGGTTCGTGAGTTTGGAGGATAGGCCAAATTCTTGGTCACTCCAAATCCCGAGTCACAAAGTGCAAGGAAAAAGATCCAAGCCATTGGATCTTGACCACGGGAGAACCATTGGACCGAACCCCATGTGGTATCTCGTTTCGGGGGTTCGGAGGTTGGGAAACATTGCATTTGGATCGCGAAATTCGTGAAGTGTCGAGTGTCAAGGGATCATGCTGATAGGTGGCACATCCCGTAAGCATAGATCACATGGTTGATAGGTGGCACAACATACAGTGCGCAGAAAAAGGTCGAAGTGGGTGACAGGTGACGTACACACGACACTGTGGAGGAGTCAACACCCTGTTGACTTATCACGTTTTGGGGATTCACAAGGGAGGAGCATGAGTGTTGAACACTCCAACTCGCAAAGTCATGAGTTGCGAAGAGGTGCTAGAGTTAATCTCTATACAGTGGTCACTTGTAAAGGCACTAACGAGGAGGATCCATACCTGTATCGCATCTCAGGTATCAGAGGTTGGAGGGAGAGGAGTCAAGAGTCTTCGACTCTCCAACTTGCGAAGTTGTGAGTTGCGAACGGGCTCGCGCCAAACCTTGGTTGTGGTCATATTGCAAAGGGGGGGCTAAGGGAGAAGTGCTTATCCCTTACACCCATTCAGAGCTTTGCATCTCGGCTGTTGCAGAGAGTGGTGACATTGGGTTGAAAGCGTCGAACAAGCGATACTCGAAAATCCATCGCGGTCTTAATCAAGGGTTTTCCTTAACTCTTGTCATGGTTTAGAGAAGATCTTTCATAGATCTTAGCCCGAGGGTCGGGGGTCTGCGTCAAGTATCTAGTTGAAATTAGTGTGCAAAGTTTGGTTTTAAAATTGACACCCAGTCTGGAAGACAGAACAGGTTACACAAACATGTTTTGGGAGCAACCCAATGGATCAGGCACTGGTTCTATAGTTATTTTCTACCTCGTAGGGAGGATAGCATCCCCATTTGGAGGTTATGTTATCAACATAACAATTATACATGAAATACAAGTTTCATATTTAGCGGGGGACTAAAGTAGTGTAGAGATATGGTGTGATTTGGAGGATTGGGCTACATCTAGCGGAAAAGGGAAAATATAGCGGCAGCACGAAAGGAGGGGCCAAATGGACCGTCGATTTGGAAATAGCCTATATCAAGGGCTAGGACATAGATTGGGTGATAAAGTAGCGCGGAGGATAAATGTTCGAGGGCGGGTCGGGGAAACTACCACGGTTTCAAAACATGGACACACAACAACCCCTAAATCATATCGGGGGGAAAAGAGGGTGAGTGAAAAACTGCTCAACAATGCCCAGATGTCACATGTTGAAAAATCATTCTATATGTGTCACTTCTACAGATCGCATATGAAAGGGGAAGAGTTCACGACTTGTCCCGTCACATTAGTATTGTTTCTCAAATACTTTACGTCGTGCAGAGTCAGGTAAGAACCGCCACAGAGACGATCCAAAGTCTCATCATTAGAGGCTGAAAAATAAGTGTGATAGACCATAGTTCGGATAAGTATTGTCTTCAACATTATATGATTAATAATCGATGACAATCGTCCTCCAAAATATAGATAAATTTATCCTATTTTGAGAAATCGACATTCAATTCTCAATGAAGTAATTAAAAAGATCAGAGAGGAACGTCTAAGGTTTTTCTGCGAAATTGGGAAAATGGATAAAGCTAATCAAACGACCCCCAGCGAATCAGGATTTTAAGCTAATATGACGAATTTATTAATGAGTAAGAAAGAAAGGTCAATTGCATAGATATTAGCAACAAAATTCCATACTGACCCTGCGAGAGAACCAAAATCAGAAGTCAGACTAAATCCTATCATGAGGGATTTAATCATCAACGAACACGCTGATGGGCATGAAAGGTGGGCAGTAAAGAGGAAGCAGAGCAAGCGACATGAACCAATGATTAGAGCTGAGGTGGTTGAGAGTGTCGGGGAAAACCAACCTGTTTCGTTAAGTTCTCTAGAAGAAGATATTGCCAATTTGGAACAAGTTCCCAGGCTGAATTGAGTACATTTCAGAAAGTTTTGAACATGCGACATTCAACGAAAAAAACTCGGATATATCAGTCATGTTTGTAACGCTCCTTATGAAGTAGGAGAACTGTCATTATACGTTACTCTTTATTGTAACCAATGTCTATCATTAAACCTATGGGGAAGTTTATTAATTTTGGATCCCTCATGCAAATCCTTTATATATATCATCCGAGGAATAAAGAAGGCATGAAGGAAAAGGGGGTCTACCCTTGTTGTAGGTAGACTTCGTAAAATCATGGAGTTAAAATGAATATACGATACAAAAACAATTTTTGAACTATTTATGAAAAGATTCTAATTGACTGTGATATGACTTTTGTCTTCTTTAATAGTGTGTGTTTCCTGTGCCTTTAAAATTCCATTTACAATTTCTTCTTTTAAATTGGAGAGTTAAAAGTCTAGAACTTGTCTAATGATGCTCTAGACTTAACAATTTAAATTCAAGTGATTCTCTTCTCAACTAATTTAGAATTCATTTTAATATGCTCTGATTGAGTTATGTGTTTTCCTTTTTTTTCTTTCGCCATGCAAATTTCAATTTGAAAACTCAGAATTATTGCCTCACTTAGCCTTTCTCCGCTAGATAGTTCTAATGACCTTCTACTGCTTTATTCCTTTATGACTCCATAGCCCAATTGTCACCCCCATTTCTTCAACAAATTTATAATACCCCCCCCCACAAAAAACAAACCAAATCTAGCCAATGATTTCCAAAGAAGTACCAAGTGAGAAGAGAGAGCCCTCTCTGAGTTGATTAGGCTAGTGCCTCAGCTCTAAAGTAGGTTGAAACAGTTATGTCTATTGTTTGATTATCAGCCAAAACAAATTTACAGAGTCCTAACAGGTGGTTGAGATCAAAGAAAAGGAGGCGAACCCTGATTCAGAATCTGATTCTGAAAATAATGGTAAAAGACAGATCATCGACGCATACCCCACTGCTATTGTCGTGATTGCAAACATTCGACCAGAAGAACCAAGAGATCCTGAAGAGGGGGATCACGTTTTTCATTCACATATGTGGGTGAAGGGAACCCCGTTGCATTTTATTGTTGATAGCGGAAGCCAGAAGAACCTCATCTCAGCGGAGGTTGTCAAACAGTTTGGATTGTCGACAACACCTCACCCGCAGCCATACAACATCGGGTGGTTTCACCAAAGATGATATCTTCATGTCATCCAACAGTGTTTATTGTCATATGACATCCATCCCTTCAAGTATGAGGTATTATGTTGATGTTTACCCACTAGATGTCTTCGATGTTCTCTTGGGCCAACCATATATGTAGAAGCGAAATTTTGTTTATGAGTCTTGACCCCATAGTGTCATCGTTACTTTGGGGCGTCATCTCTAAAGAATACCTAAGGTAGTTCCAAATATTGTCCCACCTAAACAGTTCCACAAGGTAGTATCTCATACTACAAAATTCAGCTTCTTCACAATCTATTCAAAAGGTGAACATGAGGATACTGCAACCACTACAGCCTCAGCTAAAGCAAGTTCTATCCCACAAAAGTGGGTCGAGAAGAATGAAAAAAGTGCAAATATTTTGTCTGCACGCAAACATCTCATGTAGCCCAACCGATTGAACAGATACAACCCTGTCAACAGTAGTTTCAAGACATCCTTCCACAAACCAAGCAACGTGACATCTTTAGCAAGGCAAGCAACTCACCAAGATTCAGATTCAACAAACGCTTCCCCCTCTCCATTGGGAACTCAACACAATGGATACCATTTCTTCCTAAGGAGGGAGGATTGATCCAAGTGGATATTTGTGGCCACCCACCTATTCCACTAGGCTCGAAAAATAGTTTTCCATCTTGGTAATTTTTCAACAGTTTTTCGGGTTCTAAACTTTCGGGGCTGTTTTGAGGCACTAAACAAAGTTTTTTGGGGATTTGGGTTCGAAGATATTGTTGAAGGCATTGGATTGGACCAATCGAACATCATTATTCTCGGTTATACCTTTCCACCGGTGTATCAAGAGCCCCAAACATCGTATGAAAAAGTTACACCCCCCAGAAGTTGATGTATCAACTATCCCCATCGGGGCTGACAAACCTTTAGATTTTCATCTTCCGAGGTTAGGGTTTTGGATTTTAATTATGTTAAAAAGGACTTTGGAGCCTCATTTTAATAATAATATTCTTGTGAATGAGAGTAACTGTGACATCTCTTCTCATAGATAAGCTACCACCATTCTAGTGAGTCTTTCACTCTGTATTTTTACAGTCTCTGTACATTTATTTCATTAATAGAAATTGTGTATTACTATATCTCTGTGTTTATGGTTTCATCTTTGATACATTTATTTTATATTATTGAATATCTATGATATCTCTGTGCATTTCTTTATTATATCTTCGCTCTCATTTCGTGTCAAAAATAATCTAGATCATTTTCATTGCCAATCAAAGTTTTACTTGAATTTCTTTATAATTATATTTATATTCTTGAAAAGCATTAATAGAAGCCTTCCAACATCATCATAGTTTTGTTGAGTTAGAAGGTTAGGAATGTCAGTAGTGTGATGAATCTTTTGAAATTGAGATTTAATCAAGGTATATGTTGGACATTCTAAGAGAAAGCACAATTTTCATCTTCAAATCTTTTAGGGTCAACAATATGACATATTCTTCCATCCCATGGAATTTTGTTAGTTTTATTTTAGAAATATCAATTTTCTTCCTTACAAGTTAGTAAAAATAGATATACACATTTTGATCTTCTAGATTCGGGTTGATTTGGGTTAATACTCAAAAACAACCAGAAAATTGTTTAAACACCACCATTAATCAAATATTCCAGTAGTGCTTAAAAGAGGAAAATTGATAACAGTCTTAAGACAAGCGAGTCATGATATTAAAGATAAATCTCCAATACTGTTGACAGAGCCACTGCTACCAGTAGGCATTCATAGCCTCAACAGAGTTTCCATTTAACCAACTCTGATATTCGTATCCTGCTAAGAAGTTCTAGATCAGAATAAAGGACATTTTAAGGTCAAGAGATTTCATATTTGCAAATTTTTGTATACTCGACATTGCTTCGCTGCCAGTGGGCCTGTTCAGTACCCCGACGAAGTTGTCTTGGTGTCATGCATGCATTTACCCGCTGCTAGGAGATCTCTTCAGCATCCCGGAGGGTTTACAAGCACTTCCCACAACTCTTTTAATGATTTATTTTGTTTTTTAAAGATATATAATTGAGCGGGGTGACGCAGAAAATTATGATATTTTAGCATTTTTTTTACAGACCTCAACAAATTTTTTTAGAACTATCCTTCAATAAGATCCAGAGATGGTTTATTTACAGAACCAACTTTCTAAGGCAGGGAGACATCTTCTGAGTCGTTCCTTTAAGGAATAGGGACAACGTAACAAGATAATGGATGATCGTGATAGGCTTTACTCACAGATCGAAATCAGTTAACTTCTTTCAAACAACAGTTTTTGCCAACACAGATGTAAATTTCAGAATTATATAATAGATGTTTACACAATTTTTCAGCAATCGTTTTAGTGAAAGAATTTTATGTTTTCCTTGTCTGAACAGTTTCGAAATTCAGGTATGTGTACTTCCAAAAACAAAAACTAATAAGCATAAAAGAAAAGAAAACACACCAGTGAAGAAAAAATTGGAAAGCAAAGAAATCTAAAAAACAAAAACAAAAAACAAAATATGTACAGAAGGTGCATCTGAAAACCTCATGCTAGAAAATCCCTTGGGAGACTGAAAAGTGGGAAAATCCTATTTGATGGGAAATCAGTCTTACTCGTGGTACCTTGGGTCAGGGTTGATTCAGATTTATTTATCTCTTTACTTTCCATTTAAGATTTTCATGACGATACTGTGTTTTTGAAAATAAATGTTCAACTAAGAGTAAAGAGAAAAGGATCAAGGGGACTTCCCTGGAAACAGCCGTATTATGGTTCTCGTGATGCCCCCACTTGCATTCATGACTACATTATTACAAAGAGAAATAGTGAGAAATACAACTGAAAGGAAAACCTATTCCTACCCTAACTATTAAACCAATCAGGATACTATGTGAAGTCATGCTTCCAATGTAGCCATCGTAGTAATTCCAATCCTGCAACGAAAACAAAATCAAACATTATTAATAAGAATGGTAAATATCAAAAAATGACAGAAACATATCATGCTTACCTTCATAATTAGCATCTAAAAACAAAGTAAGCATGATCTTACCATTCCCTTCAGTATTC
>SNQJ01S0055343.1:44455-55664 GCA_010110895.2 Picea sitchensis
AAAACAACAATTCTATAGATGCATAAAAAAATAGTTGCACAATACATCTATAACATCATTTTTGTACACATGAAGAAATATGTGACAACATAAGTAAACAAAACAGAGTGAAGAAATAAATCATACAACATAATCCTATCTACTCAAGAAAAAATATAAATGTATTAAGAATAATATCTACTACATCCATCAAATCCCCAAATTTCTAAAATGTCTCCTACTCTTTATTCCTCAGAAGTAGTAATACCATATTTTGTTCAAAGTGCAAAAGCCTCTTCTATGTGCCATGAGTTCTCTTTTTTAAGGCAAGAGAGAGACTCTTCGCTTCTCATCTCTGTTCATTTCATTTCCCTTCCATTTCTCTTATCTCATTTCTAAAATGGACACATGTAAGCATTACATAGAGAAACTGAACAAACTTTTGAGTCATTATTTTCACCCTCGGACATTTTGCAAATGAAATCTATTTAAAAACACTCATTTCCTCTCTCTATTTGTGTTATCTTTTGTTTTTTAAAAGTTTATTTTCGTTTCTAATTTTGACCTACAAAATGTGATCATTGTGGCTTATTCAAATCTATCTTAGCTTTTCGTTGAGCCATTTTTTGCTCGATTTCATTGCTTGAAGCTCAAGATATGACGATTTGAAGTCAACATACCTGGTTTTTCATCTGAATTCAGGTTCCACCTGTGTTTTTCATTTTCAAGCCATTTATATCTTCAATATGATATAAATTTGTATCCCATATTGTTCTTCACTCTTCTATCTTTCCATTGAGCACTCACGTGCCTGATTTCGTTGCTTGTAGCTTCAGATATGGCTTCCTGAAGTTGGTATGGCCAATTTTCCCTCAAAATTCGTGGGTGTCTATTATTATTATTATTATTATTTTTCATATTATGTCATATGTATGTCCTGGATATCAATACCATTGTGTTCCTCAGTTTGATACCTTTCCCACTAGTTATCACAAGACTTATTCCGACACCCGTAGAAAATGTTGTGGCCATTTGAACTTTTTCACTCAACAATCATTGATTTAGTCTGTGGGTGAATCTGAACCATTGATCTTCATCCTGAAAAAGACAACCCACACACATGAGAGAGTTAAACACTTGGCTGATTAAAAGGTTTAGTTGTTATGGATAGTGAGAATAGAACCTGGGTGGGCATGTGACCTGCAACCTGTAGTATGATTTTTTCTATTTTTCCCTCTTTCAAAATCAAGAAAATAATGAGAGATGAAAATATAATACAATGAAAAATAAAAAATAGAAAAATTATTATTTACAGAGCTAAAAAATGATATTTACAAAATTTATCCTACCCTCCACTAGATTTGAACCCATGACCTCCGAGAATGAAACACACGTTTTAACCATTAATTCAATCCATGTTCATTGTTTATATTATTTGCGTAAAACTATACATCCATGAAAAACTACAAATGAGATTAAATAAAAAAAAAAAAATTAAATAAACAAAATAATAATACATATTGAATAAAATAAACAAAATAAATTAAACAAAAATAAAAAAGTTGTAGATTTAATTATCAATCCAAGGTTGTATCTTACTTACAAACTTCCATGCACCGTATATGCAAGAGTAGTGCTTCTTTTTCTAAGAGTTGTAGTAATTTTAATGTCAAAAATCAAGGATTCAAGATACTTAATTAAGTCACCAAACTATACTATTCCACAAGTTGCAAAAAAGTAAATATCACACTTGCAGGAAAGAAAATTCACACTTGCAGAAAGTAAATCACACTTGTGAAATTTAAATCACACTAGAAGAAACTAAATCACACTTGTGAAAATTAAATCACACTTGCAGAAAGGAAATCACTCTTGCGGAAGTAAAATTATGCTATGATCTACTCGTGAATTGCAAAAGTATAATAATGATCCTATTTTGCAACAATTACGTGTTCGCACATTCAAAACCAATCCAATCTAATATCAATCCAAAACTGTTGAGACTAAATCTATATCAAATTATAAAGAAAATAAAATAAATTACAGCTGCAAGCAGAGTTGCAACAACGAAGCTACAACACAGAGGAAATCAGAACAACATGAGTTGCAGTAGCACGAGTTGCAACAATGAAGCTTCAATGCGAAATAAATTAGAGAGACATGAGATACAACACAAAAGTGACAATAATGTGAGTTGCAACAAAAAAGATATAACACAAAATGCAGTAATGATGTGAGTCACGGTAATATGGTGTTGTAGCCACAAAACTAGAGTGTGAAGGTTACAACGACGTGAACAACAAGAGTTATAGCAACATATGTGATTGAAAAATTGTAAGGATTGAATCAAGAATGGAGTTGTAGCTTAATATTGTGAAACTTACGTTATAAGGAAAATAGATATCAACCACAGTCAAATTAATATCCACTATTCTATTAGTCTAGAATTGTAGTAAATTATGAAAACAAAACAATTATGAAATAAAATGAACAAAATTGAAATTCCAAATCCTATTTTTTAATATACAGGCAATACTTGACTAAGGAGGGGGCATGTTGGGTGCATACCAATGTATAGGAAGAGTCCATTTTGGGAAAATAAAGATTAATTTGGAAAAAAATAGTTGGCAGGAAAGCAACATGTGCGAGGAAAAGATGCATGCAAAGGAGGAAAGCATGCAAGGCATGCATGTAGGAAAACCTAACCACGCTAGAGTTAGGGTTTTTGTAAGAGTTTGTAATGATTGATAAGCCGTAAATTAGTATAAATAATTACCTAGGAGGTATAGGTCAGGGTTCCCAAGTTTTGTTATGTTCGGTTAGGAGAACTGTTGTAAGATCCGAGATACTTTTGTAAGTTGTTGAGTTGTAGGAGATTCAAGTGATTAGACCTTGAGGGTTATATCACAGGCTTAGGATCCTGGTGTGATCTAGTCAGCCTCATAGAGGTTGTGGAACCTGTTTTGTGGTTGTATGATCAGCATTGTAGTGCGTGCAACGCCATACTTTGCAGCAACATAAAAAAAGAGTCAAATAAACCAAATATTTATGGACGTAGCCAAGGAGGGGGTGAACCATGGTAAAACCCATGCTATGTGTTGTGTTTATGGTATATTTACCTTCTAGTAGTAGTTATATGAATGAATGAATGAATGATTTCGTTAGATCTATCATATATTGGATCTATTAGAATGCATGAATAGATTTAGCAGATGAATGAATCTTAAGAATAATAAAAAGAACAACCAGATCAAGGCCTTAGAGGATGAGTTGCAATCCCATATCCCCACTCTTTATTATATTGTAAGCACTTGAGATTTTAAGTCATCCATAGAACTATCTCAGGTGAGACTATACAATACATTATGTGTGTTGTGTTTCCTTCTAGTTTACCAGGAGGGTCGATAGTCTTAGAGGGTTTTGTTGGAATCCTATTAGATCTGAACCTAGGTCAGCCAAGAAGTAGATAGGAGGAGTAGTAACCAACAAATGGTTTTGTTTCCGGCTGGAACTGCATGGGATTGAGTGAGTGGGATCCATGAAATATTCTCCCAGAAAATGAGAGTATAGAAGGGAATGTTTAGACTATGGAATCCGACGAAGCCTAAAATCGAAAGATGGATGAAAACAAAGGAGCTTGAATTTGCACAGAAATATAACAAAAACCCTAAGTTAACACTGCACAAATATCTGGACAAATACATGTTTAGCGACTTGCATGAGGTATTTTTATGTGATTTTCTGAATCTGTTGTAGGAGTGGCTATTGAGGCTGAAATAAAATCACCGTACAAATCGAATTAGACAGATCGAGTGGAATCCTATGGATATCGCGTAGTTATATAAAGTTAACAACAAATTCACACGTGCAGTAGATTTCTAGTTAGACAGTATTGTTGCAGGGTTTATCACAAAATTTGTAGTAGATACCGTGAAGTCTTACATCACAACAGAGAAAGAGTTTATAAAAGGGCCTAGAGGTAGGTATATCATATTTTTGTATAATTCAATCAATATCTTACTGTATAACAAAGGTGTAATGACTATGGCATCAGACAACTAAACTTCCCTGTGTGCATGGGGGAAGGGGGGAAGCACTGACAAGAACTGAGGAATGGAGGGAGAGATGGATACAGGAAAGAAGGAGGAGGCCATGGACCCAATCATGATGGAGGAAGATTAGATAAAGAAAATAATGGCAACAACTGGAAAGACACGCAATGGAGTACCCTACCAATATAAGATGAATAATAATAAGAGAGCCATAGCTGAGAGAGAGGGATTGACAAGTGATGAAGAAGAGGTAGAGGATATCTAGGCTGAGGAGCATATTGAGGAAATCCTTCTTCCAACATATGAAAGGAATACAAGAGTTCCAAGGGCAGGAATAGAAGGAAAAATGCCCATTCATGTCAGTTTGGAACCCATAACTCCATGTGTGACTAATACACCAGAAATAACACCACCATTTAGACAACCAAATTTTAGTGGAAGAAAGACAACATGAAACAAATCTAAGCAAGGAGCAGCAACTGGAGGAGCCAATTCAGTAAGTAGCCGTCAAATATCTACACCACGTGGAGGCAGTAGTTCATCACATTTCAATATGGCAGGACATGATCCCACCATTAGGTTACCATAATTGCAGGGAGAGGCAACTGAGGACCTTGAAAAAAATTTGTTCATCTGTGAGAAGATATGGGAAGCAAAGAAGATCACAGATGAGGACACAAAATTTGTGTAGTTAGTTATCATGCTAAGAGACCGCACACTGGATTGGTACATGAGTCTAGCTATAAAAAGTCCACCGGGAACAACATAGACTATTGCAGATGTGAAGAAGTGGCTTCTAAATGAATTTCAGAAGCCTAGCTCAGAAGATCAGTACATGAATGAGATGATTGAAATAAAACCAAAACCAAGTGAGTTTGTGTGGGAGATTGATCATAGGTTCAAACGGTTGAAGGGTAAGTTGAAATATGTCATGACTGATATGCATCATAGACAAGTCTTTGTGAATTCACTGCTACCACATTTGAAATACCCTTTGAGGAAGAAAAAGTTTCAAACTTAGGCAGAGGCTCTGTAGGCATCCTTACAGCTGGAAGAGAACTAGTATCAGAAGACAGATCCAACAATAGAGGAATTGAAGGAGGATTTGAAGAACCTCACATTTCAACTGAACGAGAATAAGGGCAAAGAGAAAAGGGAAGTTGTTTAGTGTACCACATGCAGGACAGAAGGCCACCAGAAGAATGAGTGCCCAAATTTCACGCAGTACATGGAAACAGAGCTACCAAACCCCTTGCCAACAGGAGGACCGTGGTGTGAGATATGTAAAACACAAGGGCATGATCCATATCATTGTCCAATGATGCATAAGTACCAAAAAGTACCCATGAATTCATACTACATTTTTTGCAAATCAATGGGTCATGATGACAAATATTATAGGAAAATGGACTTGATGAGGGAAATAACTTCAGATACGTATAGGGTGAAAGAAAAAATGATGACAGGGAAAGTTGCACCAGAGTTCAACCAGGTACCACCTCCATATAATAATGTGCAACAACAGTAAAACATTGCACACCAACAATACAACAATGCACAAGCTCAGTATAACCCCGTGCAGTATAATCAGGTACCTCAGTACAACACATCATGAGGAGATTGAGGTGGATACAATGGTGGAGGACTAGGTAGAGGAGGATTTGGAAGAGGAAGAGGTCCAGTAGTATCTCATAACTGCCAACAACCAGGACATTATGCAAGAGAATGCCAACTTCCACCTGCGATATGCATGTACTATAACATCCCCAACCACCCAAGTTGGGTCACACCACTACAACAAAACTTCTATGTACAAGCTCAAATACCAATTTGTTACATACCTAGGATGCCAAGATGGGCATGCTACTTAAAACTAATAAATACAAAAAAAAATTGCTTACTCTATTATGATAATCAAAATTGTCCATACCCAGGCATAGACCTGCTGAGCTATGGTAGAAAGATCTCTTTGCATAACATCATACATATAAAATTAAACAACTAATATGCATTCTACTAATACACAAATTAAATGGGTAATTCACATTAAAACAAACATGAAACAACACATGCAATTCTTATAAATATAAAGACATGTACATGATACACAACATACAAATTAACATAGAAATGGTACTTATCTTTTTATTAGAAGGCCACCAACTACGTGCATACTTTCCACGAACCTCCCAGCCTTAAACCACGTTGTTCCAAGCTATCAACAGTGGGTCAGCCCCGAGCTAGGAATAAACTCCACCTAGGGTAAAGGGAATCCTAGGCTAGGTTGAGACTATGGAAAGCTTCATAATGCAACATGAAGGATTCCCTCCTAGGAGCCTACTTACACCAACCACTCATAGAATCTCATCCCCCACATGCATGTCCCACCCCAAGAATACACACCTTCACTGTTTCACAGCCCATTGGCTGCTCCACTTCCCTTCCAAGGCTTCAAAAACAAGTTGGATCAAGAATTCTTAGAGCTCTGTAACTATTGTTGGACTCCCTCCAGGAGAAATCACTTCCCCAACAATCTCTCTCACCTGGAGATAATTTCTCACAAGCATGACAACCCGCTTCTTCAATCCATGGGCTTGACAACCTACCTCTTCAAAACAACAGGCCTGACAACCTACTTTTTTTTCCAAATTCTAAGTCAATGAGTAACCAGAGTAGCAAAATCAGTTATGGGATATGGCAATGATAATAAGCCACACCATTCTAGAGAAAATGTGGGTAGCAACAACAAAATGGCTAGGGTGAGATATGGCTCAGGAACTGCACAGTCATGTTGTGCTTCACAAGAAAAATAGGTTAGCTTCACGAGTTGTAGGTTTTAGAGGTTGTAGAGGTCAATGATGGAGGAAATGGATGGGTGTGTGAATGCTCATTCTGAGTGTGTGTGTGAGTGGGGAGCATGGAAAGAATGGTGAGTGAAACCCCACAATGAAAATTCCCCCCCCCCATAAAAATGCATGCGCCCAGGTTGACACATGGCTCTCTTGGGAGCTTGTTCCTCTCCACTTGGAGTTCATTCCTCTCCACTTGGATTTATTTCCTCTCCCCAAAGGAACTTAGGATAACAAGGGTTATTTCCCCAAACCTTAGTCTTTTAGGAAAATATATTAGAATATTCCCTTGGCAATAAGCCCTCTAGCTTATCCCTTTTTCCCAGCCTCTCAGCCCCATCCATTTCCCTACCCAGTGGAGCTTATTCCCCCATAAACCTTTCTTTGTGGTTTGTCTACATACAATGATGTAATTATATTAATGATATGAGTATTTACATATACAAAACCAAGCTCACTGGCCTTCAACATTTAGGATCTTCGGCCTAATAAACACATAAGCCTTCCATATTATAAAAAATTGGCTCACTAGCTTATAAACATCATTAAACATCATTACAATTCAGCAGGGGCTTGTCCTCAGGGTATTACAATCCCCTCCTTTTATTTATGCATTGTACAGAGTGCATCTTACTTACATAATATCAACAAGATTTCCAAAATCTTCAAAAAGATGCGGGTATTCTTCCGGCATATCATCTTCATGCTCCCAAGTTGTGTCCTCGGGACCATACCAGGTCCATTGGACCTTTACAAGCCCCATGGATTGATTCCAAAGCTGTTTGATTTTCTGGTCCAGAATGCATATTGGATGCACTTGAAAAGTGCTTCCTTGCTCCACCCGAATTACATTCCAATCAATAACATGATTAACATTAGGTAATGCAAGCTTGTAAGCTACTATTCCAATCCTCTCTAGGATTTCAAATGGCCCACAATATCTAGTTTCCAACTTGGGACAATTTCCCAACTTCAGGGAACTTATGTTGGCCTTCACCTTCAAGAAAGTATGATCACCCACTTAAATTCCCTGTGAGTTCTACCTTTGTCAACATGTATTTTATGCCTATCTTGGACAACCTTTAAATTTTGTTTTATCTTCAACATTTTCTCTTCTATTTCCTGGAGAAACTATGGCCCAATCATTGCTCTATCAGTTGGGTTGTCCTAGATTATTGGTGTGTTTCATTTTCTGCCATAAAGTGCCTCAAATGGGCTCATCTTCAGTGATGCTTGGTACACATTGTTGTAGCAAAATTCTACCAAGTGTAGATAATTTTCCCATTTAGGTGGTTTGTGCATCATGTACATCCTTAGCATATCCTCTATCACTTGGTTCACTCTATCTATTTTCCCATCAGTCTTGGGATGATAAGTTTTGTTGAAGTTCAGATTTGTCCCGAACCCTTTGAATAATCCCTTCCAGAACTTTGAGGTAAAATTATGGTGTTTTTCAGACACAATTGTATTAGGTATGCCATGCAAGCGTGCTACTTCCCTCATATAAATATCAACAACATCGGTTTCCTTGTGAGTAGCCTTCATAGGTAGCTTTAGTAAGCTTGTCCACCACCACCATGATAGCATCATGTTGATTACTTATTTTGGGCAATTTGGTGATGAAATACATTGTCACCACTTCCCACTTCCACTCAGGAATGGAAAATGGCTACATCAACCCAGCTGGGTGTCTATGCTCAACCTTGAACTTTTGACACTCCAAACATTTTGCAAACAATAGAGATGGACTATTATCCATGCTATGTGCACATATCCTTTTATATATGTCTAACATTTGTTTGTTAAATAGGTATGGTCTTAACAATATGTAGGTTATCCTTGGTCCTCATAACATGCCCGAGGTTTTGTGCTAACAATAGTGGTAGATTATTCTTTGTACTCTCTATACCTTCCTTTTGTTTCCTATCAAACTAGTTCTATTTCATGCACCTTAGCCAAGGTTGGATATGTTTAGATAGGATAGATTAGTGATATATTAACTGCATCATGCACTTGAATTTTTATTCTCATTAAAATCATTAAGAACCTATTAATCCCTATATATTGAGTTATCACATTTCTATTGATATGCTATAGTTTTCCTTATTGGTCAGATATACCCTTTAATTGTTATTGTACCCTTTGTCTCCTATATATACCAAGGAGACCTAGTCTTAGAGATAATATCATCTTGTGAATTTATTATATTGCAAAAGAGTTTTCCCCTTCAAAGAGGTGTCTCATTCATTCTTCTATCTCATTCTCAAGGCATGGAGTTGTTTCTCTTCAATTTTTATGCTATTTGGGTGTTTGGTGCATAACATTTGATTTCAGAGCATGCAATCCTTTAGTTTGGCTCCTTCAAATGAGTCATCTTGGTATTTTCAAAATAATGTTTTTTTGGGAAGTTTTATATAATGAAATTTTTTGGATCTTCAAGATACATAGAAAAATACATGTGGTAAAAATTTCAATTATTTTTTTGTTATGCTTTCGGAAATACCAATTGTGGAAATTAGGTTTTTTACTAGTCCTAAAACTAGTCTCAAACAGATGTGCTTGGTAAAACAATCATTTCTAAATATTGAAAATTTCAAATTGAGTGACACTAGTTTCATTGGAAAGAATATAGACCACAGTATTTTATATCCAAAATTTAGAATTAGATACAAAATATTGGACACGTGGCAAGTCATACAAGGTATATCTCCTGAAAGAGACAAAACTAACAAGTTTTTAGAAAGTTATCATAACATTCCCTTGGCATATTGGAATTTTATCAAACATATGGAATTCCAAAGAAGAAATATTAGGATACTATATACCGAAATTTCATACTCATAGGGGCTGAAATTTCAGAATACATATCGCGATACCATTGACTAAAATTACAGAGAAGACATATTAGGATACTATAGACCAAAATTTCATACTCATAGGGGCTGAAATTTCAGAGATACTTTAGGATAAAGGTTGGGAAACAAGATAGTCTGCAAACCATGGTTTTTAAAGGTATGTTAACTTGAAATTATTATAACTTTTTATTGGAAGATATGTTTTTGGTGATTCAAAAATTATGATAAAGAGAAAAAAAAGGAGTATTATTATTTTCTCATGTGGAAAAGGGTTCTGTAAATAAATATACACCTACTAAAGATCCATAGAAATAACTCATGACTGATGAAGAAAGTGGATATTCAAGGCACCATGTATTCCAATTGAGGATCCAATTTAATGACATGGGTGATAATGTGTTGAAAAGAGTTGATTTGGCACATTTACAAGAAATCCTTAAAAGGGAAATTAAAGATGAAATTGATCAAAATATGAAATGATTGTAAAATTATATGGAATCCCTCTTACATACCCTAGATGAGAATTTCCTTAAAAGAGATATTGCAACCCAAGGAAATCATGAAAATTGGGAGAACAAAATTTTTGAACCCCAGTCACATATGGAGAAGATTTTAAAACATTTGGGGCGATGAATACTGAGTCCCAAAATCATGATTGAATTGATCACTCCAATTTATGCATCATTGAAATTTCAACTCAAGACCAAGGAGCCAATTAATTCCTAATATTAATATGAAGAATTTTGATGGTAAATATCCTATAACATGGATATTCTAGATGGAGAAATTATTTGATATACACCAAGTGACAACTTTACAAAAGGTAACTCTTACATCCCTATATTTAGAACTTGATAAATTTGTCTAGTACCAATGGATTTATGAACAAAGATAGGATTACATTGTATCTAGGTCCATGTTTACAAATGTATTAATAGAAAATTATGGGGATATTAAGAGAAACACACTCTTTAGTCAATTGATAAATCTCTGACAAAGAGGTCCAATTACAGAGCACATTCAACAATTTCAAAAGTTGAGTCTAAGAGTAAAGAACATTCTAGAGGATAATTTGTTAGATCTCTTTATGGGAACTTTAAAGGAGAGCATTCAATGTGAGGTGCATCTCTTGGAACCTAAATCCCTAGTGCATGCTTTCAGTGTGCGTGGAAATTTGAAAGTAAAGATATGGCTACTATAATGGTGGACACTAATAACTGTAGAGACAACTATGTTCCCTTTCCTAGCCTCACTCAACCTACAAGGTTGATACCTCAGTGAATGAATGAAAGAAGAGTGAATATACTATGTTTCAATTGTGACAACAAGTACAATAAGGGGCGTAAGTGTGGTAAGAGGAAATCATTCTACATATATTGTGAGGAGGAGGAAGATATGAACTAGAACCATCACAAGATATAGAATTAGAAGAGACTATTCCAACCATAGCTTGTCATCTATTGGTTGGCATCAA
>SNQJ01S0055344.1:23973-44430 GCA_010110895.2 Picea sitchensis
TCATTTATGTCCCTACTCATTTCTTCACCTTCATCAAGAGTCCAATTAGGATTTTCTGGAGGCTTATTTGGTGTAGAAGGTCCCTTTTTTGGTGGCATGTTGGCCAAGTATCACTTTTGAATCTTGATTTTGAGGCAGTTCTACTACACAATATTTATTCTGTTCTATATCCCAAGTTTCAACCCTTCTGGGTATGAAACTTTATTTTAGGTAGTTCTCTAGTATTTCTTCTCTGCAATGCCACAGGTCTGATCAAAATTGGATGTGCCAAGTGGAATTTACGGTAACTTCCTCACAACTTGTCGATTTTTGGCCTTTCCAGGAGATCTCACTTGTATAGCATGCCCTGCACAAAAAAATTGATATCAAATTCTGAAAATCGTACCCACAATACTACAGACTGTCCACGATCCAATGAAACTAGTCCCACTCAATTTGGATACTCTAGCAAGAAGTTATGATTGTTTTACCTAGAACACCTTCTTGAGACTAGTCAATAGGACTAGACAAATACCCTATCTTACACAAGGTGTATCTACAAATTTAAGATGACCCAAAATATTAAATTTTTACCACAGATACCTTCCTAATTTTTGTAAATGGCCACCATATTTTAGGGTATGAAATGTTACATAAAAAAATTTATAGCGAAAATTCCACAATGACTCATTTCCAGATGATTCAAGAACCCTATCTTGTACAGGTTGTATTTCTGAAAGTATAAGGCCTCAGGAGATGAATTTTGAACCCAACGTACCTTGATTCGTCTACTAAATATCCTCCAATCCATTCCTTCGAAAACGTTGTAGAACAAATGTTATAGTGAAAATTCCATAGTGTCTTAGATGTAGCAGCGAAACCCCAAGACCTTGAGCTCTGATACCATATGTTAAGAACCAAACATCAATATAGCATAGAAAAACCTCAGAAAAAGTACTCAACACCTTGAAAAAGAAGTAATTTCAGATAACAAGCCTCTTCGAGGGGGAAACCTCCTTTTACCCCACTTAAATGTTCAAGTACAAGATGATTCAAAATGAAAATGTCTCCTTGGTATATATAGGAGACTAGGAGGTATAATTACAACTAATGGCCTAAAGCCGACATAAATAAAATAAAATTACTAATATAATATGGCCCAATTAAGGGGTAATGAGCCAATATTAGGGCTTAACATAGTTGTAATAGGATCCTTCACAGAGTCTTCAGCCTATTCTTTCAACAATTTTTTGCTCAATCTTGCTTAGCCTTTTCCATGAGAAACTCATCATTATATAGGAGAAGTTGAAGTGGTTACAAGGATGAGGATGATCCCACCAAATCAGAGAAGCCAATAAGATCCAAACCATACGGACGCCACCTCACGTTCTATAATATTATCCTTCTAGAAACTTCGTGAAACTTCTTCCTTTTCTTAGCTTCAAACGTCGCTGCACCTTGGCTATATATCAGTGTGCAGAAATCTCGCAAGCTAGGCATAGAGCAGCATGCGGAAATCAAGGATTTATGCACTGTGTATCACTGTGAGCCTGCGAAATCATTCTAAATATATGACTTATAGGAGAAGAAATTAGTCATTTTCCTCATGTAAAAGATTGTTTTGAGAGCCTGAACACATGCCTGTAGGGTCATCATCAGAGTGACCAAAATAATGTGTAATAGGGAGGACCTCAAAAACCCATGACAAAACCACCCATGCAACTTCTTCCTCCCCCCTTGATGAATACATCCACATCCACACCTCCTTGACCAAAACTACCTGCATAACCCATACCTAACTCAAATAATGGAAGGCAAGGTCAACCAACACAAGTTGTGGAACTCTCAACCTACCCTACCTACTCCATCTCTTCCCTAGAATGTAACGGTATTCACCTAAGATATAGGAAGAATATAACCAAGGAAAAACCTCGCATTAACATCAAATATTTAAACAAGGAGGTCCCAAATGAAGAATTGGAACAAAAACAATTTCAGGAACCTTCAAAAGATGAAAATTCCCACCCTGAACTTCAAGACACACCCTATCCTGAAAGGATAAACCAAGAAAAACCTTCTACACATCCTAAGTTTTATTTCTTAGGAGAACTAAAAAATATTTTTGTCAAAATACCTCTATTTCAATCATTTAAGGATGTACCTATTGCTATCGAACTAATTAGTAAGTGAAGACAAAAACTGATCTCAATAACATCCACATGAAGCTATAACAAAATAAGACAGAATACAAACTTCACCTTAGACTTCATTGTCATATAAACTAGTTTGGAGAGGTACAAGTGACATACCTTTTAAATGACACTTGTTCCTCGCTAGTGTCATCCTTGTATCTCCTTCTTTGAGTTTTTGGGATGGTAAACTTGTTTAATAATAACAAACCAACAAAGAGAGAGGACAAAGATATATATATTCCAATGAATGCTATGTATAAGATCAAGAAGTTATACAATAAAAGTTAAGACACCTTTATAGGGAAGAAATGTATTGTTGCATTATATTAAATGGAAAGTGGAGAGTACAACCCATGCCTTGATGTTGCAAGGTCCCTTTCAATGGCTCTTTTCTCCAGAACACATATCTTTGCTCCAATGCCTTTGATGAAGAAGATTCACAATATGAATTAGATAACTAAAGCAAAAATCTCAAGTATAATCTGTAGTAGAACTCTTCATGCATATTCAAGCCCTTGCAAACCTTATCCTTTTCCATAAGAGATCCCTCTTTATATAGGGTGGAAGAGAGATAGATGAGGAGGTTAGGATGATCCCACAAAATCAAAGAAGCGAGTAAGATCCAAATCGATCGGAGGCCACCTCATCTTCTAGAAGATTCCCTTCTAGAACATTCATGAATTTTGACTTTTCCTTTTCTTAAGCATCGTCGCACCCTATACATAGGAAGCCTGGGATGACATCGTGGTCCAAATTTAGTGCAGAGTGTGATGATCAGGAATCATCGCACCCTATGCATACAATAGGGTGCATCGACCTTCCTTGTTATAGTTTTTGAAAGAGGAAAATCAAACCACTTTTCCCATGGAGAAAGTATCTTTTAATATTTTCAGGGAACATGGAAATGAGTTAAGCACATGTTGTGAGTTGATCACTGGGGTGACCAAAATAATGTGTAACACATATTTACTCAAAATTGGTATGAGAACTTTGTTTGAGGAAGCCTGATAGGAAATGAAAGGATCCCAAAACTATTCATGTCATGGGAAAATTATCAGACCTAATGATGGGGGGATTTCTCACAACTAAATACTCTAACCCATAAAGTCTAGTCATTAATGTGAATATAAAAAATGCACTTATTAGTAAAAAATTAATTGACCTTAGGGCTTCCATCAACATTATGAAACGTGAGACCATGCAGGCCTTAGGTCTTACAGGCCTTAGGGGTACCCCCATTATCCTTCAACTCGTTGATAAATCAACAAATAAACCAAAGGGAATCCTAGAATATGTAGTGATCTCTATGGATTCATTGGAATATCATTCTTAATTCATGGTGCTACAACCCAAAACCTCTTTGGGTGGGTATCCCTTAATCCTAGGATGGTCATGGTTGGCCACCACTGATTCCTACATTAGTTTTAGATCAGGAAGCATGACCATTTCCCATGGTACATCCACCAAACATATAACCCTCTACCCTCCTACTAAACCCAACATAGAGTTAGAAACACCACTTCGGGTTGAAGGAGAGGAAAGTGACGAAGAAGGGGGATCCCATCAAGTCCTCTCCATAGATCAATACTTATCAATAAGAGATAAAATAAAGGGAGACGAAATCAACAATTTTATAGCATCTTCCTCTTCCTCATGGAAAACACATATTATTGAGCATATTATGAGATGATAAAATCAGGTTTATTTAGCCTCAAAAATCATTTCACCCACATAACATGAACCCATGCCAAAAAAAAATCAAGGATCTCTTATAAAAACCATAGATATTATCCTAGGAAAAACCTTGAAAATCAACTAAGGATTAACTAAACAACAAAAGGAGCGACTAGTCCAAAAGGTGAAAAAGTAGAATGATGCCTTCGCTTGGGATTAATCTAACATGAAAGAAATTAATCCTGACATATGAACACATCATATATATACTAAGAAAGTAGATAGAACCATTCATCAACCTAAACACCAGATGAAACTGAGAATGAAATACATAGTCAAAGAAGAGCTACAAAAATTGCTTACAACTAACTTCATCTATCTGATTTCTGATAGCCAATGGGTCTCCCCTCTTGTCATGGTACCAAATAAAAATGGTAAATGGATAATTTGTGTATACTATAGAGAATTAAATAAAGAAACACATAAATGCCACTTCCCCTTACCATTTATCAACCAGGTCCTACACACGTTAGCAAGAAAGAAGTATTTTTCTTTCCTCGATGGACTCAATTTATACAACCAAATCCAAATCTCCCCTAAATATCATGAGAAAACAACATTCACTTTTTATTGGGGGACATTCTCCTATTGTGTTCTCCCATTTGGTTTATGCAATGCCCCCACCAATTTTTAGTGAGATGTTACATGTGTATTCTCTGATATATTTCACAATTGTGTGGAAATATATATGGATTATTTCACAACATATGGGGATGAATTTGATGAGGCAATAGCCAATATCGAAAAAATGTTAATATGGTTAAAAGAGTCAAATGTTTCCCTCAGTAATGAAAATTGTTTTATGATGGCGATTGATGGAAACTTACCGGCACATCGCATCTCAAAGAAAGGTATTCAAGTTGATCCAAAAAAAATAAAGGTAATAATGAATTTCCAAACTCCAACTTCGTAGAAGCAGGTACGAAGATTTATAGGATATGTTAGTTATTACGGTATATTTATTGAAAATATTTCACATACTACTCACACATTATTTGATTTACTTAGCAAAGACACTGAGTTTGTATGGATAGAGACATGCCAAATTTCCCTTGATGAATTAAAAGTCAAAGTATCAGACGCTCATGTACTAATAAAGCCCAACTCGACCCTGCCTTTCCACATTTCAATAGATGGATCAGACAATGTTTTTGGATCCATTCTTGGAAAACTTGAAGGAAAGGACCCATACACAATTGATTATGTCATTAAGAATCTCTCGCATTCATAATTGAACTATATGGTAACCAAAAAAGAGTTTATTGTTGTTATTCATGCAATAAACAAGTTTAGAATCTACATTACCAGATATCTTGTAATATTACATACTGATCATGTGGCTATCAAATATTTAATGAGCAAACCAATCACCAATGGCAGGGTCACTAGATGGTTTCTTTTATTGCAAGAATTTGATATTACCATTCTAGATAAAACATGAAAAGATAATTTAGTTGTTGACTTCCTTTCTAGAATAACACCTAATGAGAATGAATCTTCAGTAGAATATTTTTTTCCAAATGAACACCTCTTTGTGTTTTCTACTAAATCACCTTGGATTGTAGACATTGATAAAACAAAAATTGTAGAAAACATTCCACATTATCCAACCCCGAAAGAATGATAAAGTATAGTAAGGAAAAGTGAAATACTTTCATGGATTGATGGTTTCCACTTATACAATAAGCCTGATTTGATTATCACAATATGTGCATGAGAGGATTAATTCCATGAAATACTAAAATCCTATCATGATGGACCACGTGGGGGCCATTTTGCTGATAAAAGGAATGGATACAAGCTACCCCATCAGGGGTATTATTATCCCACACTTTTTAGAGATGCCAAAGAGTATGTAAAGAGGTGTGATAATTGTTAAGCCCTAATATTGGCTCATTACCACTTAATTGGGGCATATTAGATTAGTAATGTTATTTTATTTATGTCGGCTTCAGGCCATTAGTTGTAATTTAGATTAGTAATGTTATTTTATTTATGTCGGCTTTATGCCATTAAACCTCCTAGTCTCCTATATATACCAAGGAGACATTTTCATTTTGAAGCATCTTGGACTTGAACATTTAAGTGGGGTAAAAGGAGGTTGCCCCCTCGAAGAGGCTTATTATTTGAAATTATCTCTTTTTCAAGGTGTTGAGTACTTTTCCTGAGGTTTTTCTATGCTATATTGATGTTTGGTTCTTAACATNTGAGTACTTTTCCTGAGGTTTTTCTATGCTATATTGATGTTTGGTTCTTAACAGTAATTGTCAATGCATGGGTAGACCCGTACAAGAAGATGAGATGCAACTAAAACCACAAATCATGTTAGAACCTTTTGAAAAATGGGCCATTGATTTTGTGGGACCAATAAACCCCCCTTCCCTTTGACACTTCTACATCCTTGTTTGTACAAACTATGTTACAAAATGGATGGAGGAAAAAACACTTCTAGAAAAAAATGAATAAGAAGTAGTTGAGTTTATCCATGAAGATATCTTTGTAAGGTTCAGGATGCCACAAGAGATAGTGACTAACAGATGAACTCGGTTCACATCCTGACTTGTCAAACCTTATGGACAACTACAAAATCAAGAACAAAGTAACAACACCATATCATTCATAGGAAAATGGACAAGTTGAAGAGAGTAATATGATCCTTCAGAAAATCATCACTAAAAACGTCAGATTACACCTCAATGACTGGGTTGATAAACTCCCCAAAGCTTTATGGGCCTACAAAACCACATGCAAGACTAATATAGGATGCACACTCTATGAGTTAGTGTATGGGAAAAGAGAACTATTGCCCATAAATATGAAAATCCAGACATTGAGGATAATAATATGACTTGGGTTGGACCTATCAGAAGCTCATAAACAAACATTGTTCCAAATTAATGATTTGGATGAGCTACAACAATATTCCTTACAATGATCCATAGTAATAAAAAATCAAAGGGCCATATGGCACGATAAGTTTATCAAGAAAAATAAGTTTAAGGATGGAGATTGGGAATTATTATTTGATTCTAGGTTCAAGAACTTTAGAGAAAAAATTTGCATCAGATGGCTTGGTCCATATGAGATTGATATAGTATATGATAGTGGGGCCATCAAATTACATACTATATATGATGATAAAATTCCTCTAATGGACAATGGACATAAACTTTGCCTATATCACCGACCCCTATCAAAGGAAGAATTCTTGAGGAAGATTTCAAATGGATGGCTCGACAATGATCTGGAACTTGTTCAGAATGAGTGAGTGATGACTGGATAATCTCCATTTTGTTTTGGCTTAGTTGAAAATAACAAAAGTAAAATCTAGCCTAGCTGATGCATATTAAAAAAAAAAACCTAGAATAAAAAATAAGGGAACTTCACGATGTCACGATAGTTATGTCATGATCATTCTCATTAAATTTTAAGAATTTTTCTTTTTAATAATATATATATATATATATATATATATATATATATATATTCAGGATACATAGGGGAGAAGAATGTTGTTGCAACTCCCTTTGTCGCAACTATTCTCGTTGCTACAACTCCCTTTGTCGCAACTATTCCGATTGTCGCAACTCCCTTTGCTTCAACTATTCCCATTGCCACAATTCATGTTGTTACAACTCCCATTTTCAGATATGCCTCATTTTTCCCAAACCTCTCCCCTCCCATTTTCTTGGCTGCAACTCCATGGGAAATCCTCTCTCATTTCATAAATTCCCCCTTCCATTTCCTTGGTTGCATCTCCATTGGTAACCCTTCATTTAAAAAAATTCCCCTTCCATTCCCTTGGTTGTAATTCCACTTGCAACCCTTGTTCATTTCACAAATATCTCTTCTTTCATTCCCTTGGATGAAATTCCACTTACAACACCACTTCTTTCCCTAAAATATCAATCACCCCATTTCCATTGCTACAACTCTATTGTTGTGACTCACGTCACTACAACTCCGCTTGGAGCTTCATTTTCATTTTTTACTTTCCTCCTACACCACCATTGCTACAATTCCTATCCATACCACTAGCACCATAGAATTCGATGTTGCAACTCCATCACCTAAACTCCAGTTGCTACGACTCCGCTCACAATTGTCATTTAATGAGCACTGCCATATTTCCAATTCTAGTCGACAGAATTCACAACGTTGATGCTGCAATTTAGGTTAGTACCGTTGATGTGACCTCATCCACTACCACCACAACTTCAATAGAAACATACTAGTACATCCACTAAAGATAAGACATGAAAGGTACACGTTCCTATCACAATTTTCAATGAGAAAGTTTTAATGGCATGTGTTTATTATGATTCCTCCATAACTTTCACATCAGATCATCATTGCTATATTCACGATCTCCATTCCAACCACCATCATTGCCACAATTCCAAATTATCCACCTGCAAACTTGCATATCCCCTACAAACAACCACAATCATAGTTAGGATAAGAAAGGAGCCATGGGAGGATCATTGATATGGAGAGATCTGACTAAACCAATGCTACTTGAGGTTTGTGACAACATCGGACAAATTATGGGACAGGATGGATGGATGGATTACATGATACGTTTATAGGAATATAATGAAGAGATAGAGATAAGAACTCCATAGTGTTTTGGGAACACATAGAAGTCACAGAATAAACATTGGTAGAGGTTACTGACTTTTTGAGGATAGGAGAATGGTGGTACATAAGAATAACTTCGTAGCCTGAAGTTCTCAGGAAATTCCTTGAGGTCAGAGAATCTTTAGTAAAGAAAGGAACATGTTTTGAATTTTGTTCTCTTCCACACCCATGGGAGGATGTGGTTGTCTTTGTGCAATGATACTTCACCTACAAAGGTCACTACAAGATGGTATGCATTCAACATATTTTATTTCTTGACCATTTATGCCAAAATCAACCGATTAACATGACATATTTCTTATTCCGAATGTTACAAACGATGGTTTCACTAGTTCAAAGGGTAAAGTACTTGATATAATTTGTATCTCACCATGACCTAATAAAACTCTTGCTAGAGCATGCACTGAAAAATGATTTCCATGCCTGGAACAACATCGTCCAACCACCTATTCTTCTGACTGAAGGTAAAGTGGTTGTACTTCAATATGCTCAACATTCAATGTGTGCCCTTCTAACATCGACCACAAATGTAAATCCTCCGTTGAACACCAACATTGTAGACACATTGAGTCTAGATGATGTGACTCGTCCACTAGGGAAAAAATCTACAGATACAACAAGCCTTGTGGTTGTGACTCCACTACCAAATAAATCCAATAGGTCTGCTAGGAAAATGGGTCATCCTATTGTAGCTCCAATGAAGAAATACCATGAAAAAAACATTGAGTTAACTACTACCAAACCCCCAACAAATAGGTTCATAAGGTTTACAAAGAGGAAAAACCATGTTACAAGGAAACAGAGAATGATCCATGTAGCTACAACTAAGCATAAAAAGAAGAAAATTGAGGAACCCAAGGAACAAACTTAGGAGGAGCTCTAGGAAACAGAAGAAGAAAAACCCTCCCCTGACACACAAGAACCATAGGAGGAAATTAACCTAGAAACCAATGAGGCATTGAATGACACACAAGAACCAGACCAAGCACTCTTGGTGAAGGCCTCAACACCCTTCTAGAAACATATTCATGTGAAGAATAGTTAAACGTAGAAGCCTCTATTGATCTAGAAGAACCAGTGGGGATGCATTCTCGAGGACATGCTCCAATAGAGACAAAGGACCCAACACATTCTCCAAGGCCTCAAATGGATAGGCCTGAACAATCTGGCAATCCAATATACATAGCAAAGATGGAACTTCTCATTGATACAACAATAAGCATAATTGAGGAAAACGAACAAGAAACAATGGTTGTTTCTGAAACAACAAGAGGAACGCTTGAGGAATCAAATGATGTTACTCTGAAAGAGAAAGAATTTTAACCAAAGGCACCTAATGTTACACAATAACTGGTAGGAGGACCTATTGGGTAACTTCCTACCCATTCACGGGAAGAAAGGGAAGAAGAAGAGGTTCCACCAGGAAATGACTCAGTTGATGCACCAGACCCTATGCTATAGGAACCACAAACAATGGATGCTACTCCAGAACAAAATATCGCTCCCATATGGGTAATCATCCCACACTCTCTACTTATTTATGCCTCTCTTGTGAGAGAAAACTAAATTTTAAGGATGAAAAACTTGAAGGTTCAGATCAATCTAAAAATACTCAAAGATAAGTTGGAGGAACAAACAACATCTAAGAAATCAGGTTTCCCTACAACAAATCCTCTTACTGTAGGGGAACCCTTCACCAGCTCACAAGAAAGAGATCAAATTATAGAGAAAAATAGGTATCTATCTAGAATACACATTTCATGATGGTTGATGAAGCCACCCAAAGAGATATAGAGAAAGAAAACATAGGATCTCCCAAAGAACATGATACCAGTCAGAATAATGAGGCAACAACAAAGGTAATTTGTGTTGTCAATGACCCCCGAGGTCACCCTGACTTCCCTAACACTGAGGGATTGTTGGTTGCATGGGGACATGGAATATTTTTTGGCTAGGGGAGATGACGAGTGCCTAAATTGGCATAATTTCAACACCAATATAATAAATTTTGTCTTACCATTTTCCTTCAATCACTTCCTTTTTGATACTCTCCTTATCTAGTTTTTCTGCATTTCTCATCAAGGTACAAATCTTCCCCATATACCATTATTACAATATAATTGCATATTTCTTAAAGGAACTTGTTAATTTCATGTACTAATACTGCTACACATGAGTAATACAACAACTACAAGTCCCCGCAGTGGATGCAATACATCATTGTTGCAATTCTAGGGACATTCCAACTACTACAACTCCAAGTGTACTCCTCAAGTTGTGAATCCAACTATTGAAACTCCAATTGTCCTCCTCGTGTTGTGACTCCAGTTGAATGTTGCGACTCCAAACGTGTTTTCATTTGATGTGATTCCCAATGCATTTTTTATTTCTATGAATCCAAGTACATTGTTATTGTGATTCCAAATATAAATACACTAGCACCGACGGTTATGAAATAGTATTCATAGAGGAAATAAACACGAGGAAAATGGATGACCAAAATGAGAATCAATTTTTCCACCAAGTCGACACACGTAGATATTTTACAAAATCATTATAACTGGATGAACAACTGGATTCTCACGATTGTCCATCCATTCCTTTGTATAATTTTAGACAACAATCATATTGTATAAGAACCTCATCTTCCCTAGATCTAATGGAAAGGAAATTATGGTGATACACATTTGGTTGTTGTTTTACTTTCAAACTTTTGTAATATAATTTCCATTATGGATCTCATTCGTGTATTGATGTGTTAGTGATTGTGTGATATTGGTTTCATAGATAAATACCTTACCTAAGGGGGTAGGGACCCATCCTTAGTCAAGTACTACTTGTACATTAGTGTAGGTTTTAATATTTCAATTGTATTCATTTGTTTCAGTGATCATTTCCTTTCTTAGTCTTCTATAATTCCGATTTCATAGAAATAGTGCTACAATTCATGTGTGGTTGATATTCAATTAGTGTTAGAAGAATTCATAACTTTAATATTCAATTCAACTCTGTTTTGATTTCTCTGATTTCAAGACCACATACTTTGTTACAACTCTAGGTACTACAATTCACTTCAATTTAAATTATGTCATATTGGAAATTACATTGTTGCAATTCGCATTGCTGCAACTAGTGTCACTGTGATTTATTTTGTGCTGCAACTTCTTTGCTACAAATCATGTTGCTTCAACTCCGCTTGGAGTTGTGCTTTATTCTATCTTCTTTCTAATTCATGATAGCTTTAGCAGTTTGGGATTGATATTTACATTGGATAGTTACCGAATGTACGAAAACATAACTTTTACAATAGAACATGACCTTCATTCTACTTGAGAAAGTCACCAATAGAACATAATGTAGATTTCAATTTATATAAGTGTGATTTCAATTTACACAAGGTGTTATTTCAATTTATTCAAGTGTGATTTCAATTTTTGTAAGGTGTGATTTCAATTTTCACAAGGTGTGATTTCAATTTCCGCAAGTGTGATTTCAATTTTTGCAAGTGTAATTTCAATCTCTGCAAGTGTGATTTCAATTTATGCAAGTGTGATTTCAATTTCTACAAGTGATATTTCAATTTTTGCAAAGTGTGATTTCAATTTTTACAAGTATCATTTCAATTCTGCATGTGTGATTTAATTTCCGCAAGTGTGATATTTAATTTCATTTACTAGTATAATTTGGTGACTTAATTAAGTAATTTGAAGCCTCGATATGTGACACCAAAAGTATTACAACTCCTTATCTAGAAAAACACTAATATTTGTATGTATGGTTCACAATAGTTCGTAAGTAATATACAATCTCGGATTGATAATAAAATGCACAACTCTTCAGTTTCTCACTAAGTTAATTAGGAAGTAATTGAAACGTTATCCATTACCATTGAGATAACAAGTAATCATTTTCAATACTTTCCAATGGATTTTTTTGGGATCCTTCATAAAGAAATAAACCACGCTAACAATAAACGAAATGTTGGGTTGACTATGAGTAAGATAAATGACATTGTCAACCAATTTTCAATAGAGAGTAGCATCGACTTTTGGAGTTTGACAAATTTATCAACTTAACTCAAAATTGAAAGGGAGTAGAATAGGGATTCCAATATGCCATCTTATAACATATCAAGTGATCCATTACATATTTATATTGAGAAATGAAAAAACCATCATGTAGCAGTAATACTTGAAGATCCAAAAAATAATACAGAATACCAAGATTTGTCATGTCAAAGAAGCAAACAAGTTGTTTCTTGAATCTTAGAATGAGATCAATGTTATTTCCAGTTATGACAAGGTCATCACCATATACAACAATAATAAAAGTGTTTCCATGATTATGGAGTGCATATAAACTATGATCAAATTCACAACATTTGAAACCAAGTCGAAGAAAGAAATTGTTGATATTATCATACCAAGCACTGGGAGTTTGCTTCAAACCATAAAGAGACTTCCAAATTCAACACACTAGGTCATAATTTGTCACAAAACCAAGAGTTTGTTCCAAGGAAATTTATTCAAAGAGGTCACCATGAAAAAAATCACTCTTCACATCCATCTAGTGGATTTGTTGATGAAAATGAAAAATAATGAAAAAATTAGTCGAATAGATTTAATATTCACAGCATAGGAAATGGTCTCAGTGTAGTCGATGCCTTCTTGTTGAGAAAATATATTTGCAACTAGGAAATATTTATGACACTCAAAAACACCTTCAGAGGTAAAATTGTTCTTATATACCCATCGATTCTTCACAATGTTCTTCCCTTGAGGTCAAGGAACTAAATTCCAAGTGTGATTCTTCAACAGAGAATCCATTTATGTCTGCATAGCTTACTCCCATTAAATTTATCCTTGTGGATTAGAGTAGGTAACATGATCAGAGGTTTCAAGAACATGATTCATCAAGGAAATGTTGGCATGCTACTTGTGACTGCAAGTTTCTCAGCCAGAGAAAACATCACTAAAATCAGGACCAACAACTTCAATTTTCTTGGCAACCCATATGGGTAGACAAGAAAGTGGTGAATTTTTGTTCAATGATGAAGGTCGATGAGAAGTTGGAAACGTATTAGTTAAAGGAGATGGTAGACCAGTTGAAATAGAAATCAAGTGACCAGTTGACTCAGAGGTCGATGGTTCATTATAAATAATAAAAGAGTTCAACTATCTATTTGAAGGAATGAAAAATGGAACAAGAGAAACAAATTGAGAAACAACATCAAAATTATCATCCTATAGACTCAACAACTTGAGGTAAAAATAATTCTCATCAAACCATACATTTATTCTGATAATGATTTTTCATTTGACAAGATCAAATAATCGATATGATTTATACTCTTTAGAGTATCCCATCATGATGCAAACATGACTTTTTACATCCAATTTCCTTCTACAATCATTAAAACTATGAGCCTAGGAAACATATCCAAACACACAGAGGTGGTCGATGGAGGGTTTCCTCCGACAACTTTGTTTTACTAGATTCATTGAAGGAATAGCTCGAGTAGAGATGTGTTTGATCAAATAGTTTGCACAATAATCAACTTCAACAAAGACATCTATCACTTTCAACCAACGTTCGATTCTTGCATTATGTAATTTCATTCTACTAAGGAGTATGATGACTTGAGCGCTACCATTTAATACCAATTGAACCATGTATTATTAAAAATGTATATTCGCATACTCACCACCATTATCTAATCTCAAGCACTTGATGGGTCGACCAAATTCTTTTCAACAAAGGCCTTGAATTATTTGAACTTTTCAAAGACAAGATTCTTGTTTTTTGGGAAATAAACCCAAGTGAAATGAGAGAGATCATCAATAAAATTCAATATATTCCTTGCACCTACTAAGGAAGGTATATTGATGTAGCAGAGATCATTGTGAACCAGCTCGAGGAGTTTTTGTGTTTTCCATGATTTGATAGCGTAAAAGTGTTCCTGATGATGATTTCCAAGCACACATCCTTTATAGACTACAACAAAGGAAAAATATTTATATAGACCAACAACCATATTTTGAGTTTTCATCAACTATAGACTTTGAAAATTTAGGTGTTTGAGTTGTTCATACCAAGTTTGAATTCATTTGTTGGTGTGAGAAACAAGATAATCTAGTTCAAAGTAAGTTCAAGTCATGTCAAAAAACATATACAAACTTTCATTTGGGTTTAGAAACCCTCTAGAGACAATCAACTGACCTTTCTTCAAATCTTAAACAAAGAACCAGTTTGGCCAAAAATCCACAATATTACCTATATGTTTTAATTAAGAAATCGACAATAGATTGGCACTGAGGTTTGGTATATGATAGACATCGACAATTGTCTCAAGTCAACAAGGAACATCACTGTGACTAGAAATGTCAAGAACAAATTCATCAAAATAATATAGATTTATCTCCATATATTTATCTAAGGACATGAACAAGGAAGTGTCCTTATCCATTTGATGAGTGAAACTAGAATCAACTACCCATTCATTGTACATGGAATGAGAAAGGAACACTTGAGAAACAACTGACATGTCTCCTTCAAGGCACTTGACCTTCTCCTCTAACTCATCTCACTTTTTATAGCAATATCTTTTCAAATTTCTAGTCTTTCCACAGTACTGACATGCCTTCTTCTTTCTATTCTTGTAGGGTGCATTTTTCTACCCTTTAGTTGTATGGTCAAGTATCCAGGTTTTTGTATAGGGGTATCAAATTGTATTCTTTACTTGTGATTCTTCTTTCCCTTTCCCTTGATAAAGTGAGCTTGATGTTTACCACCAATATTGTCTCCATCCAATAGTATATGTTGATTAGTAATAATTAAGCCATAGAAAGATTCAAAAGTGTAATCCTTACCATCTTCTATGCATGCCTTCCAGTTGGTATAGAGATTAAAAAAAAACACATCGAATGGTGTTATCAAATTCATTAGGACTATCTCTATGAGTTTTTCATCTTTCTTCAGATAAATATTTCCCCGTTTTCCCAATTTAAACTATATTTCCTTCATACACACCAACCAATTCTCAATTATGTCGAAAGAATGATGATCACAAGAGATCAAATATTTCTCTAATTGCATGACATGGCTTTCATCGACTCTGTCGAATAGAGACTTCATCTTCTTCCAGAATTGATGAGGATATTCGATTCCACTAATGTGAAATCGAATCTCCCATGAGATATAGGTTGTGATGACCCCCATAGCCTCATCATTCTTCCCATCAACAATGAGTTTTGAGTGACAGTCTATTGGATCTGGAATTACAGACTTCATATATTTCCATAGTTCTTTACTCTTTATTAGGTTTTTTATGTATGGTGCATATACAACATAATATCATCCATTCAAAACAACATGATCAATCTTCAAATCCATCTTGGATATCTAGATAGATCTGATCTATTTTCACAAGTTACAGTCAATAAATCACCATCCCAGAGTCAATCAAAAAACAAATATGACTCTTCAATATTTGCAGACAATAGGAGAGGTCACAATTAGTCACTCTGATACCATGTTGGGGAGTTGGTGTAACCTGATATTAAACAAATAAATAAAACTGTAGATAATCGAAGAGGAATAACCTTCAAATAAAACATGTGGTGTTTAAAGACACCTTGCAACACTCAAGCATAATGCATTGTGACCAAAACATCACAACACTTTGTGACCAAAAAATCACAATTCATATTGAACATATTCACACATGTTCACTTCATAATCTTGTCTGTTGATAATGGCCCATAGGGTTTGTTATTTATAGCTTCTAAATCTAATAAACTTCCTTAGAATTAGGAATATCTTGTCCACATACAACTGTTGGTGGTTAGTATTGACTCCATAAGGATACTCAACCCGACCATCCATGCATCCAAATCGTAGTTGATTGCTTGAATGGTCGATCCACCGATCGAGTGTCTTTGATTGTTGGTCAATTGTCTGACTGTCAGGCTTATCAACTACTTGGACGGTTGGTGTAGATATCTTGTTGATCACACAACTAATTGATATATGGTTGATCACTCGATCGAATGTTTCCAGATGTTGGTCGACTACTCGAATGACTGATTCTAGAAGAAGTGTGATGAACCATCAAAACCTAAGGTTCCAACATCAATTTCCTGGCATTGAAATTGTTTAAAGAATTATCAGTTAATTTTATCCCTATTCATCTCTAGTTTACTTTGGATTTATCTGAATTCAACTTATCCCCAAATTGAGTCTATGCATATGGTGTTGTTGTGTGTCAAAATTTTCCCTAATCCACAATCCTATCAGATTATTTTGTCTGGCCTTCCCATTCAGAAATTTATTTTACCTTGCTCAAATATTTTTCCTAAACTCGAATCCCACAAGACTATCGGGCTCTCTCATTCAATATTTTCTCATTATAATTTCAAGTAACACCTTTTATGATTCTTTCGAAACCTAACGTATGCAAGACCATCAATCTCCCCTATTTGGAATTTCCCTGTCAGCATGTCAAGTTACACTTTCCAATGGTTTCATTCAAAAATAATTTCTCGCAATCCTATCAGATAGATATTTTCAAGCTCAACTTTTTGAAATGGAAAATGACCAAGCTCTCTTCCGATGGACCTTTCCCAAAATCTTCTTTCTGAAATGCTTTTTGGAAAGTTTTCTCTTGATGAAATATTCCTGCAATCTTGTGCCAAATTGTCACTTTCATGTCATTTTATTCTATTAGCCTCAATCATGTTTTAGGAAAAATGGATTATATGTTCAATTTGATAAAATTCTATTCACCTCTATCCACTTGTTTTTCTCATTAAGAACCTTTTAACACTTTTCCCAAGGATAAGTTTCTGAATATCCTTTCGGGGAATGTCTATCAAGTTTTTCTTTGAAAAAATACTCTTCACCCTTTTGATAGATCCTTCCTAAAAGAAATATTTCAAAGACAAGCCATTGAAAAGACCCTTTCCTGAACACCTTTCTTCCCAAAATATTCTCCCAAATATATCTTTCTCAAAAGCCCATTTTCCCACAAGATTGTGTTTTTGAATGCATTCTCCCTATAAGCTTGTTCTTCCTAAGACATTATTCTTGAAATATTTTTACCAATGGAATTGATGGCCCTATAATTTTCCCACCTTCCATAACTGAAAACCTAAACACATTAATTATAAAGTAGGAGGTTGGTAAGTAAGAACTTTAAGATTATTTTGAGCATCGTATTCGTTATTCTTCAAAGCCAAGGGTGTAGAAGGCACCTCCAAGAAATATCCTTGGTGAACTAAGAATTCATTTGATAAATTGTAGAGAATTCATGTAAGATGATTGTTAAAGAATAAATTCCTTACTATTTATGATACTCTATTAATTGATAATAATATTCAAGTTGTATCATGAAACCCTTATAGTTCTTTGAATTCTATAGGATTTTAGAAGCACAGAATGTTGAAAGCTCAAGTGAGAATGGTAAGAGCTCCCATTGAGAATGTTGTTGCTGAGGGAAAGAGTCCAGATACCCTACTACTATTATATACCAATTAATTCAATGGACTTCAAGGATTCCCCACATGGAATTAAATATACAAAATATTTGTTAATGAGGATTTTCCAAACGATCATGGAAATCTGGTTGTCTACCAAAATATTAAGAAAAGTAGGTTGTATGTCATTGGTTCCAGACCAACCATATAATTATTTGGTCATATGGTTTTACTCACATATGGACTTAGAGAATTCTACCACAGTGAGTGTGGCTCAAACCCTTATCCCCTCATTGCATATAGACAACATCCATAAAAGGTACCAGTTGCAAAAACCTTACATATATTTGAACAAGCAGTTCCTTGACGAATTCATAAGAGAATACCCCAACTTTGTTGATGTAATAAGAGAATGGTGTGGTGACCACGAGAAATTTTATTATAAAGATAAAAAATTGTACTGGATTCACTATCTCAAGGAACCCTACTAGCCACTAACACCAATGATTTGCAGGCTCTATGGAGAATAAGGGAGTACTCATTTTAAGTTGGAATGGGAACTTATCATGCACTATGTATCTGAAGCAAGGAACATCTTCAATTGGGACCAAATATTGTCTTCTAAACATAATTCAAGTTGTTAGAGAGGTTCCAGGACTCAAGAAACCAGGTTTTTATATGTATGCATATTTAATTGATGTTATATGTTCCTTAATTCCTTTTCTTTCAATGGGTTGGAACTAGAAACCTAGGTTTACCCATATGCATATTTATTTCTCTGAGTTATGGGAAAGCAATTTCAGAAAATACTTTTATGTCATATGTGACTAGTTTATGGCACCTCTAGTTTTTTCTATCTATAATCAACCACCTCTGAGATTGTCTCTAGAAGACATTGAAGATTTCAAATACATAAGATATTGGTACATGGTGAAACATTATACCTATATCAGATTTTTTGGGTGCACATCAACTCCACATTTAATCCCCATGTATGTCCTTGATAGACTAATTGTTAGTGAAATTGCTTATCATACTATTGAGGTAGGAATTATTCCATTCTTAGCCTCAATTTCAAAGAGAATATGGCCAAGGTTTCCCATAAAAATGGGATTTTTTTCTCTATTAAATGTCTCTCATGCTAGGAAGGAGGCCATAAATCTAAAGGAGCTGAGTCTTTGTACATGTGAGGTCAAAAGCCATGACCTGAAAACTTTTTTTGGAGAACATATCAGATCTTTGGAACTGATACGCCCTTTCAAACATGATAAAAATACTTCAAATGTCATTTTCCAAGTAGCCATGTACTTTGAGAAAACATTTTCTAAAGTTTAGAATGGACAAGAACAAGAGAAGTTGCAATTATAGGAAGACGAGAGAAGTAAGAAGGCCAAAGAACAATGGGAACAATTGATGGCCACTGAAAAAGAGAAATATGAAGTCAAAAGGAAGACTCAAGTAGAAAAAAGAGGAAGAACAAATAAAAAGGGATCTGGAAGTTGAATATAAATTAAGAATGAAGGGGGGAAAGGAGGAAGATGAATCCAAAAGGAGAGAATAAGAAGAAATAAATAAATACAAGGAAGAAAAAAATAAAAGGAAAGAAGAGAAGAGAATAAATGAACATAAGGATAAATAAGAGGAAGCATCCTAAGATGATATAGAAGAAGAAACAATAAAAACACATGAAGAAAGAAAAATAGAGAAGAAGCAGAAGCCAAAAGGAAAAAGGAAGAGGAAGCTAAAGAAAAAAACTAGAAAAAGAGGAAATTGGAAGAGGAAAAAGAAAAATTATCTAGCCCCAACACAACATAAAGGATCACACTGCTTGGTTTCCCCCATCAACCATGGTATCCCACTAAATACAATACCAGTTAGATTCTCTTACTCTTATGCATAGTTAGTTTATTTTGATTATTCTATGGTGTCCTTGGGAGATTATTTTTTCAGCAAATCCAAAAGAGGAATTTCTAAGAGGTTAGCAAAGAGGAAAAAAATAGAAGAGACCCTCAACAAGGAAACATCAAACAAGGTAATTGAGTGGAATCTTATAAACCAATATCCCCCAAAAAAATGAAGTAGACACAACATCCTCTCTAAGTGCCTTTGTAGGAGAAAATTCAATTACTGTCAGTAAACACAATTCCACATTGGACAACTACAAGGCACATATATCAATTCTAGAAGATCAGTTGAAGCAACAAAGAGGGAAGATGGACGATGAATTTTGGCACCAAACTAATGAGAAATGCTAGTTGCATAGAGTTGAGGTAGAGACAATGAAGAAAACACATTTGTTGGAAATGGAGAAGTTAATATCAAAACACTAGGAAAAGGTTGCTCTCTCCAAGAAGAAGAAATTAAATATTATAGAATATGGAGAAGAGATCCATAAACTTGAGGCAAAATTAAAGGAAAGAAATAAAATCATGAGTGTC
>SNQJ01S0055345.1:0-44434 GCA_010110895.2 Picea sitchensis
ACGGTTTGTTCCAGATCCAGGTGGATCTGGGGAGATTGGTCTGTGTCCGCACTCACGAATTTATCCATAAACACATAGGATTCAAATGATCTAGATACAGAGTCAGTATAGTCATATGTAGAGTCATTGCATGCAGATGCAGATGCAAAGCCAGAGTCGAGGCCCAAGTGAGCCAAGACTACTCTTCAGGATGTAGGAGATCTTGTTGGGGATCTAGTTGATACTAGGAGGACTCGATCTGATTTAGAGGATCCTCCTCTTTCACTCATTGCCACTAAACAAATGCCACCCATGCATATTTTCTTGGTTTAGTATTCAGATCCAAATTCCTATGGCGAGGCTACTGGAAATCCCTTTTGGGAAACCGCCATGCAGGAGGAGTAAAACTCCCTCCTTGATAACCATACTTGGGATCTAGTTCCCCTTCCTATAGGAAGGAAACTTGTCAGGTGTATATGGGTCTTTAGGACCAAGAATGCAGTGGATGGACAAGTTAGCAGATACAAATCCAGGCTAGTTCCCAAAGGCTTTTAGCAGGTGCATGATATTGACTATGATGAGACCTTCGCTCCAGTAGAAAATAAGGATTCCATACATTTGGTACTTTCCATTGCAACATCCAAAGGATGGGAATTCCATCATATGGAAGTGAAGAATGCATTTCTTCATGGAGATCTCTTTGAGGAGATCTATATGGAGCAACCCCATGGATTTGTGTAGAATTCATCTTTGGTTTGTCAACTGAAGAAGTCTCTTTATGGCCTCAAGAAGGCCCCGAAGGCATGGTATGCCAATATGGACTCCTATCTTCTATCCCAGAAATTTATACATCTTAATTCAAACTCAAATGTTTACATGCTCGAGACAGTTGATTTACTTCTACTCCTAGTTTTGTATGTTGATGATTTGTTGATCACCGGTTGCTCGACTTCAGTGATTGCTGCAGTCAATAGGATTATGCATGATAGGTTCTTGATGAAAGACATGGGTCCACTACATTTCTTCCTTGGACTTGAGATCAGTCAAGATGCATCAGGAGTCAAATAGTCTTAGCAAAATTATGCACGAGATCGCCTTGAGAGATTTCACCTGAAAGACTACAAGTCTACCCCGACTACTTTCCTATTAGGAGTCAGACTTGAGTATGGTGGGGAAACTCCACTAGTGGACAACACACTATACATACAGCTAGTGGGGATCTTGTTGTATCTCACACACTCCAAACCAGACCTCTGATCCTATGCATTTGGAGCAATCTTCAGGTTCATGCAGGAGTTGCATGAGCTACATTGAAAGGATGCAAAGCATATCCTTCGATACGTACAGGGCACCATCACATTTTGTATTCACTATGTAGAAGAATATACATTGGACCTCATCAGGTTCACTGATTCTAAATGGGTTGGCGATATCATTGATCACAACTCCACATCTAGTTAATCACTCAGTCTTGGTTCTAGGCCTATCTATTGGTCGAGCAAGAAGCAGGTTGTATTTATCTATCTTCATCCAAGGAAGAGTACAAAGGGGTAGTTAACATAACCATTTAGGCTATGTGGCTACAACATTTTCTCACTAATTTGGGAATTTTGTTTCATCGATCGATCGTCATCTGGTGTGACAACCAGAGCACTCTGAAGTTTTGCAGAGATCTAGTTTAGAGGTAGCAGACGAAGGACATCGAGATCCACATGCACTTCATCTAGGAATTATTACATGAGGGGATCATCGACCTACAGTTATTTCCTTTAGCAAAACATACCACGGACATCTTCACCAAGACCTTCACTGAGAAGAAGTTTCATTCTCTATGCAGTTGTCTTGGAGTGAAGGACACAATTTCCTAGCAACTGTCAGTTCTTCTTTTTCATACATTGTACTTTGAGGGGGGGGGGTGTTTCCCATGATATTTTCCCTCTTTCCTCATTTATTTCAGTTTATATTTTATATTTGGGTACTTAAAATGGCCTCGTTGTCGAGACCCATTATTTATTTTCACCATAGTGATGTTCAGGGGGGGTGTTGGAGATACTTCACACACACCTAGGATTTATTTTTCCTAAAATTTTCCCTATGTTTGTTATTCCTTATTCAGCCTCCTATAGTTTAGGGAGAATATTACCTTCATTTCACACTTTGGTTTGATCAATTGAGTGGAGTCTAGATGCCACATTGGGATCATCACCATGCAGCATTGGGATCATCACCAACTAATGCAAATTGTCCTTGGGATTACCACCAGAATAGTGCATTAATCATGATTCCCTGATCTCCTCCTCAATTCACTTTGTTTCAGTCAGTTAATTGAAGACTAAGAGACTAGTTAACTTAGACTAGGTGGCAGTTCACTCCCGTAACTGCCTGAGAGACTAGACTAGGTGGCAGTTTACTCTCGTAATTGTTGGTGTGCAGTTTACTCTCGTAATTGTTGGTGTGTGTTGAGATAACTCTAGACCACAACTATGGTGCATTGGCTTCTCCTCTATGGTGAATTAGTTGAGTTATATAGATTATATCATGTGTAAATGATCATTCATTCATTTGGTTAATGAGAATTCTTCCATTCTTTCTCTCCTGCTTCTCTTTTCTCAAATTTTCCTTGCAAACTATGTATGTCATTTTCTAGCTAGATATTTTTTGTGTAGGTTCAACACATTTATAGTTACACTATGGTTCATTCATTCATATGTATTGGGACATAGCTTAGGGAATTCCCAAATTATGATGGGACTTATAATTCACACAGTTTCCTTGTGGATATGGAGTATACAGTTACGGAGAATCAACATATTCCAACTCTAGATATAGCCTTGAAATATACTCCTACTAGGTGGTGGGTTAGTCACAAAGAATCCCTTTATTCTTGGGATGAGGTTAATCTTTCCATATAGTACCATTTCCTTCCTCCATCTCAATTCAATTAGTCGAGTGAATATTAGAAGATGAAGAGTCTTATTTTAATGTTGGAGACATATGATGGTTTATCTAATCCAACTCATCACATTGAGAATTGTTTTAAGGTATGGAAAGTTGTGTAATTGCCTTCTCAGTTTTGGGTACACCATTTCTTTCATTCTCTGGGAATGGTTGCAAAATCCCGATATGTGCATGAAAACACCAGACGAAGGATTGCATGTTTGAAGATATTGCGAGGACACTTCTACCATAATTTCTTCTTTTCTGGTAAGTCTTCTGAAATTACACTAGTACTGCAACAAATAAAGAAAATATTGTTCACTAATGAATTCAAACCCGAGTACTTATATGTAGTATATCATGAGCATGAATATCTGCTTCAATATATGTTTTATCCATCTCCCTATAGAATACCTATGTAATGTAGCAAGGTTGACAATGACCCCGAAGATCCTAAAGACATGGAGGATATTATACATTTCACCTTTAAGGATTTTGCAGGAACACGAGAAGTAAGGGATAATCTATCTAGTGATATCAGTGGCTCATATGCTTAATATTTGGAGTTGCAAAAAATAAATATTGGAAGTGAAGAGCATCTCAAGCTAGCTTATGTAGGAGATTATTGGGATGAACATACCATGAGATAGATCCAAGCTCTATTGCGGGAGTATAAGGATTTGTTTCCAAATTTTTTATCAAAATTAAAAAGAATTAAAGGAGACCTGGGAGAAATCAAAATATAACTTAAACTTGATGCCAAACCAGTCAAACAAATACCATACCAACTGAACCCTAGAGTCAAAGAAAAGGTTAAGAAGGAGATTGACAAGATGCTTGAAGTTGGGTTAATATTTCTTGTGGATGAGGCCAAATGGATTAGTCCTATTTTCATATATAGAAAGAAGGGTACTAATGACATAAGAGTTTGTGTGGACTAAATGTTTTTGAACTCATCCTTTGTACACGATCCTTTTCCTACTCCATTTAGGGATGAAGTCCTTGATTAGGTGGTGGGAAATGAAGGTTATTCCTTCATAGATGGTTTCCCAGGCTATCGTCAAGTCAAGATTATGGATGAGGACAAGAAGAATACCACCTTTACTACAAACTGGGGTTATTTTCCTTATAATGTTATATCCTTTGGGATGAAGAATTCCCATGTTGTTTTTTCCAGGAGAGTGATTGTTTCCTTTCAAGATTTTATTCACAAATTTCTTGAAGTTTATATGGACGATTGGATGGTGTATAAATTGTTGAAGGAGAACACATGCTTACTATGGTTAATTTTTTACCATTGCAGGCAATTACAAATCTCACTAAATTTGAAGAAATGTATCTTCTACATTCCTTTTGGAAATTTTTTGGGACATATTGTATGTAGGGAAGGAGTTTTGGTTGATCCTACGAAGGTTTTTGTGATTCTTAATATGCCTCCTCCTATGAATTTTAAGAAGTTGTGGTCTGTTAGCATTGATTAAATTATTGGGCTGAAAAAAACAATCTACAAAGGTAACCAAAAACCACTTTAGAATTGGATACTAGTCTACTCAGTTCAGAGAGGGCTCTCTCTTGTCACTTAGTCTCTAATAGATATATTTTCTTGGTAGGTCAACGGCTAGGTTTTAATTTTTTGAAGGGATTTTATAGAGTTTTGTTGGCAAGGTGGAGACGGATATTTTGGTCTATGGATTCAACCCCTGAAAACAAATGAAAACAATGACTGGTAGGTAGAAATTTCCAGAGGAACAAAGGCTAAATTAGGTGACGAACTTTCAGTTTTGAGTTTGGTTGTGTAGGGTGGAAGAGGAAAAGAAACATATAATTGAATTAGAGCACCATGAAATATGAATTCTGACCTAGTTAAGAAGAGAAACAAATTTTAAATCACTTGAGTCTAAAGCACCATTAGATGAATTCTAGGCCCTTTAATTATCCAATTTAAACAGAAGAAAATGAAGATGAAAGTAAGGAAACAAGAAGTACATACAAATATAAGAGTACGGACTTCAGACCACCACCATTAGAATCTTTTTCATACAAAGTTCAAGACTTATGCATTTGTATTTTGTTCATGTTCAAAGAATATTACAATAAGGATCAAAATGACTATACTTTCTGCCAACTCGCCCCTCTTTACATCAAAAGTGATAAAATATATATGAGCCTATTTCCACAATAGGCTACTAGGAGTCTAACTACTGCTACCTACAATGGTGGATCTGGTTACATTGAAACAGAACAACTCGTAAACAACTTTACTAAAAATAGTAAATTTGTTTTGACCATCTTTAATGCAAAACAAAAAATATCTTATACAATCATAGATCTGAGAAAATTTTGAATATGATGTTGTTGATGAGTCATCATGTGCATCTGGAGACCATTTCGAGATAGTTGGTGTGTTATTGGGTAACCTATGTCACCTTTGTGTATCAAACTAGAGCTAACTCTATTCAAGTGCTACCTATAGCGTTTGCGTAGTGCACTTAATTTTCTTGAAACCCATGCAAATTCGGGTGGAAACAACTTCATGAAGACTAGTGCTTACATCAAAAAATATATTCTCATCACCACCCACTATTCTTTCTAATCATGTCTGCCTACAGCATTTGCATAGAGAGAGCTCACTATGCAAGTGTTGTGTATGACAATTTACCATTCCAAAAACTGCAACTATTCTTAGGAAATTATTTATGTTGTCACCCTTTTGTAAAAACCATTCTCCATCATTATGTATTTTGTAATTCCTCAATGAAATCTCCCATAATGAGCACAACTTATATGACATAATCAAAACTTGAGACGACCTCTTACCCCAAAAAGACAAAATTGTAAGGTTTCTTCACTCATATCTCTGCTACTTCTGCAAGTAGATATAGACTCCTTATGGATTCATCATTAAATTGCATCTTTTGTTTGAGATACCTATTTTACTTCCTTTATATTAAGTTTTGTACCTTCAAATCTCCCACTTGCCTGAATAGGGTTTCATTTCTTTTTAACTTTGACTAGGCATTGGAAAGGGCTACACAGGCATTATCTATGGTTGGTTTTCATTTCTTAAAGTGTTTCATGATTTTGTCCTCTGATATCCTATTTTCTTCCCTAAGTTGGATGATTTTATTTTGAGCTTCCCTTAACTACTTATTTAGCCATATTATGTTATTTTCTCCTTTTGTGGGCGAAGTAGGAGGTCTTTCACTTACTGCAAGATTTCCCTGTACCTATGAATTCTTCTTCCTGGTTGAGGATCTAGTCAGAGGTGTTGTAGGTTTGGCTAAAACTATGGTATCGAGGATTTTCATGCATTCCTTCCCCTTTGACCTTTCATTCTTGGGCTCTTCCTTGTTTTGTGGTGTTTTTTCCTCAGAATCCTTCTCATCTAGCTTCCTTTTCAATTATCTTCTCTCTTGTTAAAATTGAGCTATAACATGTTGAGCCTCTTTGATTTTTTGTTGCATTCCCCTAAACTCTGAGTCTTTCTCTCCTGATTTAACTTGTCCTCCATCCATCCCTTGAGCTGCAACCTCAATAAATTATGTCTGCATTGTTGGTGTGGGAATCCTTCTAGCAGCTGACCTTGTGGTAGGTCTATTGGGTGTCTATGTCTCCTTGGGATCATTAGTGAATAATAGCCTCCTACCTTTCTTCAGAATTGGCTGGATCGGTGAAGATCCCTCAACCTATTTTCCTTTTCCCTTTTCTAAATCATTTATTCCTTTTTCACCTGAGTTGTTAGAGGCCAATCTTTCAACAGACAAGGGGGTATCTCTTTTGGGGTCCAGGGGAATATTGCCTAAGGCTAAGAAGGAATCCCAATCCCTATTCATATTTTTAAGTTCTTCAACCACTAGTAGATTTACCAAGGAAAAGTGAAACAAGCTACTCTTAAGTTGGTCAACACTAGATTGGACTTTATCGGCCATTTTACCTAAGCTTCTATACAGGTAAAAAGGTAATATTAGGGAGTTTTTTCCTATGAAATGCATGAGAAGTCTAACATGGTACTAGTTGTTAGGACCACATATTGTACCTTTTTGCCCATTCTTTTTGTCATTATTATACCCTTGATCACCTGTATTTAGACTCATAATATCATTCCATCTGATCATTCCAAGGTATACAACGTCCTTTCTCATTTACTATATGCTTAATTCTCGACCATTCAAGGCATAACGCCCTTTCTCATTTACTATATGCTTAACTGCTTTTGCATAATATTTTACATTACTTTTGTACTGAACCATTGATTAGAAGTGCATAAGTGCCCATAATTGCAGATTAGCACCTGAAATCGGGTGGCCAAACACAGAACTGGCCCGTAGTCATTGAACCGATGTCAAAACACGGTCGCTAATACCGAGGACGATATCCCCGAACACCTGAGGTGTCAGCCACTCAGCCTATGCGTAGATGCTGAACACAGAGGAGACCACCACGACGCTGAAACACGAACCGTTAGCAGCCAAAGGCCGACACAGTCAAGAGCACAAATCACGTGGCTGAAATAAATGGAATTATGATAAATAACACGCAAGAAGAATGAAAGGAGTTGTTACACCACCAATCAGCTATTAATTACCTGTCAAATTCTATTAGCATTCGGGTTATGGAGAATAGACACATCCTATGGTCATTTAGAAAGAAGATCCGATTTAGTGTAGGATTCAGATATGCATTGTAATGATTTTATCGAAGGTATTTCCTCTTTAAATTCAAAGGGAAATCACCATTCAGTGCCGTTTGATGCATTGAAGAACTTGAGAGAAAGGGGACGATTCGTTCCAATTTGTAATGTGATATTCTAACACATGAATATAAGATTGCTTTGAGTATCCCCCTGTAGCTTTTCGTTCAGAATCTGTGAGAAGGAGGCCCACCTTCTCCACAAGATTCACCCATTAGTTAGAAGTGTTTGTTTACTTTTGTTTATGTTTTGTTTAACTGCCATTTGCCGAAACACTGCTTTTAATGGATTTCGCTTTGCTTAAACACTACTGACTTTGTCTTAGTTTATTGAGTGGGATTTGTAATTATTTTTATCATCACACAAGATTGCTGAGAATTGGTTAAAGGTCCCCACTGTACGTAGAAAGGGATTGGGACATCATACCCTCTCAGAGAATTTGTTTATTGCCGCAAGTATACTAGCAGAGATTTGGTTAAAGTGTTCCTACTCGGATAGAAAGGAACTACATCGCCTGTCTTCTGTAGACTCCCTTTAACCTCACAAGAAATAGGGTTAGCCGTAGATTTGGTTAGCGGTCCCCGCCGCATGTAGCGGGACTACAATACCTTGTCTTCTCTAGGAGGGTTCCATTACCCTCGCAAGTGTAAGCATTGGTAGACTTGTTAAAGTGTCCTCGCCGAAGGGGCTACAACATCACAAGTTCCTCTCAGAGGTTTCATTTACCGCAAGTGTGTTAGCCAGTGATTTGATTAAGGGTTCCTACTTAGAATGGAGAGAACCAAAACATCATGTTCACTGTGTACTTTCCTTGGTGTGAGCCAGAAACTGGGTTAAGGATCCCTCCTCAGAAAGGAAGGAATCGACCGGGCCTGTTTCTCCTCAGGACTTCAACCTCACAAGTGTGCTAAATAGAAATAGGGATTAATGTTCCTGCTTAGAAGGGAAGGAAATAGGTGGCTTTGTTCTCTTTCAGATAGAGTTAATTGTTTTCTGGATTATTGATTTCATGAAAGAGTGTTAATGTTGAAATCTCTGTTGAGAGTAAGGGTCCCGTTCTCGAATGTAATAATTGCTCAAGGTAAGTATTAATGTAATCCAGATTCTTAGATTGAACTAAAGATTGAAATAGGGAGGTTACTTTTCTGTAATTTAATTCAGAACTTCAAAGCCATTGAGCAAGTATATTAGTATAGATTTCTTACTACAACACTAAGTGCTTTTGGAATTGAGCATTATATAGCGTAATACCTTTGAAACAAAAGACTCTCGGTTGATAATTTATGTTTCACTTCTGGTTGTTAAAAATTAGTTGCTAAATTATAGTGACTAACATTTTGGCGTCAAGGTCAGGGAAGATAGCTATAGATTTCACATTTTTAGTTTTTTTCTTTAGATAAAGAATGCATGAAAGACCCTAAAACCCCAAAGATACCAACCCCACAGTGGCAAAGGAAAAGGAGGCAAGGAGGAAGAAAGACTTTCATTGATGAGACATTACATTCAAGTCTCAACTGCCTCACTCAACTAATTTCAAAGCTTCAAAAGGATTCTTACCATTTCGAGCAATTTTGAACAGGAAAGAGTTTGGAGTCCGAGATAGTCCGTGGCTGTTGAAGATATTGAGGATGAAAGCAAAATAGGGAGCGTATTTAAGAAACATGGATGAGTTTAATGAGCGATTGCATCAAGAGCGTAGATCCCGGCGAGAGGTAAAGATGAAAATTTTTCTACATTAGGGATTTCCTCATTGGTGATTTCCTAGAGGAAATTTCCATGAAAATAATATTCCACTCTCAAGCAATTACGGATTATCACCGAGGATCCTGAAGAATTTATGTTTGAGTTTGATATATTGTGTAGAAGCTATGATTACACCTCTAATGCCTAAACTAAAGCATTTCCAGCAACACTAAAAAGGGAATGCACTCAGATGGTTTTTGAGCCTGGCTTTAACACGTAATCACATCATGGGACCAAATGAAGCTGAAATTTCTGAACAAGTACCAGGTCTACTGCAGAACTAGAGAAAAAGGAGGAGCTATTTAAATGATGCAGAAGAAGACGAGAATCCAGGAAGACTTTGTAGAGAGGCTTCAATACAACCCGCAAAGATCCACCATCCCGATGTAAGTAAGGATATTCCAAAACCATTTTATTAAAAGGGTAAGGGATGACTCTCTCGATATGTTGAACATGCTTGGAAAAGGGACATATCTAAGGAATCATATGATGAAATTGCCAATTTATGCAAAAAGAAGTTCAAGGGGAGCTACAAGAAAACGATCAAATAGCGTGGACTCTACTTTCTAGGGTCCAAAAATCACCAAATGAGGAGCAACAAGAGTCAGATAGGTAATTTACTTGAAGACTTCAAGACCGAAATGTCGGTGCTCTTTTTGCCTCACAAATGGATACCCCGGCAGCATCAAGAAAAAGCGCGTATGAAACAGCCTTGTCCATCTTTTGTCATCAATGCAGAGATAATCACCCAAAGAGAGAATGTCCACCGGACAGAAAACCTATCTCGCACTATTTGTGACAAAGATCATGATACCTTTAATTTCCATCTTTACTTCAAGTATTAGAAACATTACAACTAACTAATTTAAGAAGTCAAGCCGCTCTTATATGATGACTCCGAAGGGGAGACAATGGCAACCATCGACAAGGTATGAACTCTAACATGCCATTAATTGCTGAAATAATTATTCTGCTTATAATCAATCAGCTACTCCCCTTCAATCGTGATGTAATACACCAACTAATCAACTACCCATCCATGCAACAAACTTACCCACCCATGCAACAAAATAAATCACCCTTTGTTGATCCCTCCACATGACCCCTTGGCCTCAATGACAACATGTACCATATCAGAATCAGTGGATTCAAAATTGGAGAGCACAACAAGGCCCCTTTCAAAATCAATTACCCCTTAACCAACCACTCTCCTTTTCCAAGAAAATTCTCCAATTAACCACAATAGCATCTCACCACTGCATAACCAACCTCTAACCCAAATAATAAAGCCCAATGCCTTGATAAGTTTATAACCGTTCTAATACCCTTTCCCTCCTCCCTCGACAATGCAATGATATACATCTTCGACCGAGAGCTAGTAGAACCTACTATAGTCGATGTTACCTCTTCTAACAAAGATGAAACAAAGGAGCATGATGGACCCAAAGGTACACCATTTCCAACAATGATGAACAATACCATTCTCGAGCTGCTTAACCTGACCAAAACGTCAACCGGCCAAATTTTAATCTTTTAAGGGAACTACAAAATTTATATGTTAAAATTCCCCACAAGCACTCCAAGGACGCATCATCTATGCTAGGAAAAATGAGAGATATCTCAGGAAAGTCAAAATCCTCGGTAGGGAAACCACCTGGGACTCTTTACAAATTCATGTTATAGAGACTGCTCACATTAATGACATGTGAAAGACTCCTCCAGCCAAGAGGGTTTATCCCCGCCAATTCCCACTGCTACTTCGCATATTAAGTCAGCAAAACAATAACTGTGTCCTCGTTGCCCTTTGGTGCAGCCATCAATATCATGACTTTAGAAACTTTGCAATCAAGCATAATTACAACACAAAGTCGAGAAACCCCTACTATCCTAGAATTCGCTGATCGATCCACAATTAAACCAGAAGGTGTCATTGTGGATTGATCAGCCAACTCTAATATAGTAGGTGTTTCTCTGACTTTGTGTTGCAGCCCAAAACAAAGCCGGGGGGCCACCCTCTAATTTCCGGCAGCCATGTTAACCATAGCTGATGCTTTTATCAGCTGTATATTAGGGTCAATGACAATTTCAATGGTTATGAAACAAAGCAACAGAATTTCACCTCATGCCACACCCCCTCGCCTAATAATGATAATCCTCGTCTGGTCGATTTGAGGATCAACCCATCAACCTTCTTCCTCGACTATCTCCACAAGCTTTAAGCCCGAAGATTCCTACCAAGGATGAATTATAAATAATTTTATCCGCGAGCCATCCTCGGTCACCCCAGAAATTCATAATCAATTAATCAATATTAATGGAGTCCGATAATCCCGGAAATCTTGAGTCAGAAGCCCACCTCAAACGCCTAAAACCATCCTCTAAAAGTGTACCAATCGAAACCGAACTTGGCAAAACATTAAATAAAAACCCTCATCTAACAGATGCTAAAAACACAACAGCTAACGGTTACTTCAGAAATAAAGAAGTATTCGGGATGGATTACATTGCATTTGAAAGGAATCTCGCCTCGAATTATACTCATCGAATATACATTAAGGACGACCGTCAATTAACTGTCAACCCCGAGACTTAATGAACCTAAACTTAAGAGAAATCTTGAAGGGAAGAACTTCAAAATACTTAATGTAAGTTTATTTATCCTATATCGTGACAAAGGAATGGCAGGTCTCCATTGGTAATAGTTCCTAAAAGAACTAAAAATGGAGAGTGTGTGTAGATTACGTGGCTTTAAATAAGCCATACTGTATTATCACTTTCCACCGCCATTCATTGATCAAGTTTTTAGATAGTTTGTCAGGTAAGAAATTATTTTCATTCTTAGATGGTTTCAAAGGGTACAACCAAATTAAAATTCTTCACCTCAAGATAAAGACAAACCACCTTCACCAAAATTTTGGGGAACCTTTTTCTTACAGAGTTCTTCCATTTGGACTCATGTAATGCACCAAAGAATCTTCCAAAGGGCGCTTTAGGAATTTTTTCTGATATGCTTAATGACTCATGGAAATATTTACATTTAATTTTACCCTTATGGTGTTTCTTTTTCAGAAGACCGAAAATCTTGGGAAGGTACTTAAAAGATGCATATGAGCCCAACTTTCCTTAAGCACGTAAAAATGCCATATGATGATGATCAAGGGATAAGGTTGACATTTTATCTCATCTCATGAATCCAGTGTAGACCCATCCAAAATACAAGTCATTAAGGACCTACCTACCCCAAGACCCAAACAGAGGTAAGAAGCTTTTAGGACATATCGATACTACGTAATATTTAAGAACTTTTCCAAAATAGCTTCTCCCCGCTTCGTTTTAATCGATGAAAATGTCAATTTAATTGAATAATTTCTCTCAGGAAGAAGCATTCGACACTTAAACATCGCTCATGCCTCCTATCCTTAGAGGACTGGATTGGACACTCCCCTTTCACAAATCCTCCGATGCTTCAGACACTACTATAGGATATTCAGACAAGAAGAAGATCACCTCCTTATGCTATATATTTCATCAAAAAAAACATGTCCCCTATTGAACTCAATTATACAAATACGAGAAGGAATTTTAGCGCTATTTATGCAATTAATAAATTTAGACATTACCTGCTATTCTACTTTGTCCATACTGATCACCTCGCCTATCAAGTACTTAATGAATAAACCCACTACAAATGCTAGAGTCACTGCTGTGGTCAGTTTATTATTACAAGAATTTGATATAACAATTGTAGATAGGCCGTGAAAAGAGAATGTAGTTGTTGATTTCCTTTTCTCGATTGACAATTAATTACGATAACCCAGTAGATGATTCCTTTCCTCGATGAATACTTATTTGCGTCACGACTCACCTTGGTATGCGATATTGCTAATTATTTAGTTGCGGGGAAGTTGCCATTACACCTATCCTACCGAGAGAAGAAGTATTGTTCATCAAAGTTATCGGTACAGTTGGATAAGTGGGTACTTTTCCATACAGGACCCGACAAGAAACTGGCAGTAAAAGTTCGAGAAGATGAGGTGTATGATATATTGAAAGCTTGTCATGATGGCTCCTCAGAGGGTGGCATTTTGCGTGACAAAAGAACAACACACAAAATTCTGAGGATGGGGTAACGGCTACCTTCAATCTTCAAAGATGCAAACAAATATGTCAGTCTGTGGATGCCAAAGAGTTAGCCAACCTAATCATAGAGATGAAATGCCATTAAACCCCTGTAGTACTTTGGAATCATTTGAAAGATGGGCCTGACTTCATAGGCCCATCAACCTCCATCTAACTCAAAAGTTTACATCGGGTCTCCACTGCATCACATGACTAAATGGTGAGCTAAGGCACTCCTACTGCTAAATCAAGCAGCTTATAAATTCCTATTCACGCATCTTCTAATGTGATTTGGAGTACCAAGACTAGTTATGGAGAACCTCCTTTCTCTTCTTATGGGTTCAAAGCCACCCTTCTAAAATATCATATTCACCGTGAGAATGACTACACCATACCACCCCTGCCAATGGACATGTGGAAAGCACAAACAAAGTTATAGAAGCCATTCTCACAAAAACAAAGAAGGAAAGTAGAAAGGATTGGTCCAATGCACTTTGAAGCACTATGGGCTTCCACAATCACCAGAAATACTACAGGTTTTCTCCCTATGAATTAGTATACGGAAAAAGTGTTGTCTTTACAGTGGAATTTGAAATAAAAACCTTATGATCGCTTTTAGTCGCCAACCTCGACTAACCGATGCACAAACAAACAAAGGTGCTGAAATTAATGAACTAGAGAAAAGACTCAGATGCCATTCGTTAAACAACCTGTAATCCAACAAAGAAGATCACAATGGCATGACAAAATATCAAGAACAAGCAGCTCCAAAAAGGCAATTGGGCCCTACTATATGACTATCGGTTCAAAGAATTTCAAGGAAATCAAGACAAGATGGTTAGGACCACGAATAGACACTCTAATGGAACAAGAAGGCTCCCTCACAATCGATGACCCAACTCACATTTGTAAATGGTCATCGCCCGCCTCAGAATCACATACCTATTTCCAAAGAAGATTTTATACAAGTCATGGCGCGCATACTCCACTTTTTATTAAGGGTTCCTACTCCCTACTAATTAATTATTTTAAGATTCCTTTTAGTATTAGATAGATTAGATTAGATTTTATACATCAATCCATGTCAAGAAATATCGTCATACATTCGATTTTTGCAGGATCAAAGCACAAGAGAGGCCGATTTTTCAAAGAGACAAGTTTCACGATGTTGAAACACCACTGGTCAACAAGATCAAGGACTTTTCACGATGTTAAAACACCGCACAGGTAAAGACACCGGCGGATTTTCACAAGGCTGAAACACCGCTCAAGAACACTGGTGACTTTTTTTTTTTTTTTTGTTTTGCTGAAACACTACTGTTCAGCTCTTTTCATTTCTTCCCATTTCCAAACACATTCCACCCCGCCATCCCCCATCATCCTTACTCCCGCAACAACTCCGTCCAACACCTGTTTCTGCTTTTTCCCCCTTCCTTTGCCGCAACACCGTTAGCAGTAACTTTTCCCGTTGTTGAAACACTAGCAACCTTTCATTTTTTCCTCCAGTTGCTGAAACACCACTGTCAAAAAACTTTTCATCAAGCCCCGATGCCGAACACCAATCGCCGGGCTGCCATTTCGTTTCCCATCCCCGCCATTTTCTCATCATTTTCATTACCAAAACAACTCCGCCTGCCACTTGTTTCATCGATCTTTCTCTCGTTGCCGGAACACCCTTTATCAAGAACCCTGTTTTTTCTCACCTCCAGTCATTATCTAAAACAATTCCATCCAAATAATTGTTTCGACTTTTTCCGTGGTTTCGTAACACTACGCAACCCTTCATCATTTTTCATAATGCTGAAACACCATCGCTCGACGCTTTTCACTTTTTTACGCCGAAACACCACCGCTCAAGATGTTCCACTTTCTCGATAGCCGAACACCACCGCTCAACACTTTGATTTTCTTTCTGTACACCAAACACCACTTATCGCCAGCTTCTTCATCTACGCTATTAATTAATTCGCTTCCTGGTTGTCAACACCCGCTTCTTTCACCATCCTCTCCGCCAAGAAGATTTACGCCTCAAATAACCGAACAATAGGCTCTCGACATAATCCAAAGTTGCTGCCACAGGACTATCACTGATAGGCATGATATATTGTTCGTAGCACGAATCAAAATGGTAAGGAAAATGTATGTAAAGTTTATGTAATTCGCTTAGGCTATAATTAATGGGAAAGATTCGACGTCATTATGACCATTTAAGTACATTCAATACTAACTACACTTGATCTGAGGGAAGTACATGTCAAATCCGATATCATCAATATTTCACACGCATCTCACCGCCACATTCCAAAGGCTCACCACCCTTTCATTACTCCTTACCTCCACCGCGATACCGCCGGAAACTCGTACTCTTTACCAGATGATACACAAACTCTCGACATCAGATTTTATCAAGTTATCAGCCATGGAGATTCGCCATAAGAAATGAGTTCATACCACAACGTTGCTCGAACGCTATCCAACAACATATCAAATCTACGAGCAAGCAGGCTGGCTTAATTAATTCCAGACTCCAATGGTACAATGAGCAGCAGGTTCTGAAATTTGCTCTGAATCTGCAGGAAAACCATTATGTCCTTAACGGGGTTCGAATATCAGTAAAAGAGGAGGATATAGCAGAGGTCTCAGCCCTTAATCGACGCGTTCTAATATTCACCAAAAGCACATTATCGGGGTGCCCAAAGGTAACTTTTTCCCTCGCCTGGAGGAAGGAATATCTTCAAGGGCGAGGTGTTCGCCTTCAAGCCACTACCACTCCCATGGTCGGAAGTCATGGATTCATCAAGCTGCTACTCAATTCGCTGAAGGACGAGCACGTAGTGTATCAACATGAACCTTCCCGCTTCTCATCTATATACCGACGTCAACATTCCGTGATATTTATCGGGTTGTTTGAAAAATATGGTACCATAATGTCAAAAGGCAAAAGAACCAAACCTGTCACTCACCCACCATCGCTCAGTTCCAATTATTTCGAGATTCAAAGGGCTTTGCTCTACAAAACCCAGCCAACAACCCACCTATGAACCCTCCACCACCAATAAATTCCCTCAGAGCGAAATAAAACCTCCTGCATTTCCATACCCCATAGTATCCCTACCAAGAAACCACAAATGTTCAGCCATTTCCCCTTCATAATCCACCACATACTTCTACCCGAAGCCATCCACTCTTCATATTCTCGTTGATGACTCAACCGTAAAATGTTCCCCGCCTTATCACGTAAAAGACCCCCACAGAACGAACAGACGCCTTTCCTCCCTCCTTGCGCAAAAAGCGGAGAAGAGCCTCAATAAGGCCACCTTATTGACCACTAATTTAGACATTCCCCACCTATTCGACTGATACACCGTACATTTTCAACTTCCTAAACCCCGGGACCTTTTCCTATTCCAACCATGGGCACTAAAAACACAAGAACCGCATTTCCTATTAACCGGAATACAAGGTAGTCGAAACATTAAGAACTCAAGCATCTACCAAGGGTTGAAATTATCAAGAATCGGTCGAAACACAAGAACCGTACTGCTGACATTCAAACTGAAGGCGTGTGAATTAGAGGCCTGCATTACTCTTCTACTTTTTGAAGTAGCCGGAACAAAATCACCGCCCATCCAAGGGGTCGAAACACAAGAACCACCAATCGGCTCTTTTGAAATTGAGGGAGTCGAGACCCAGGATGCTGGAACACCACCCTCATCAAGCAAAGCTACTTAAAACCCTGGTCGTGAATAATAAGAAACCGGGCCATTGATGATCAAATCAAATTTCAACAATCACAGGATGCTCCAACACCACCTTCATCAAGCAACATGGTCGAAACCAACACCCACTCAAGAGTCAAAACACAAGAACCACCCACTGATACGGATATTGAGATGTAGGAATCAGAAGTTGAAGGTGTCAAGACACTACTCTCCCTACACCAGAGGTCAAACATTGCATCACAATATTCCCGTGAATGCCTCCACAAGAACCAGTTTGCGATATCATGATCAGAATACAAGAACCGGGCCATCCCTAAATCCAAACTAACAATGGCCGACGTCTTGCAAGAAAACGAGCTTTTAAAGTCTCAACTAGAAGCATATCAGCAAGAATTGGTCGTAAGGGGCGGAGGCATATGAAAAGAAATAACTCGGTATCGCTTTCGAACTAATAATAGCAACCTCAAGTAACAAACTACGTAAAGCATTATGCAAGGAATACATGTCGCCAATGCAGTAAATATTTATTATCGTGCGGTATAAGATAGCTCAAGTACTGCATCAAGAACAACCCCACTCTTCTCCTTGAAGTCAAACCCACAACACAAGAACCAACAGGCTCCCCCGTGATTAAGAAAGAAGCTTCTATCATATCACAAGGTTGTGCAAGATAAAGGCTCATGGGAGGAAGCTCACACTTCCAACAAGCCAATCTCTCCACAATGAAAGGGAACAATCCACTCAAACTCCTGCCTGTCCCACTACACTTCAGACGCCGAACCTCGTGACTTCACCTATGGGACTAACATACGAATACAAAAGTGGAAGAAGCAAGTATGCTAAAATACAATTAACAATTGCAAGTACACAGCAAACCCGAGGAATCACACTTTTTTGAATTGGGAAGCATTGGACCCGACACGCCAGAAATTCGAGAAGTCAAAAAGAAAAACGGAGATTTAAAAGCTAGAAGGTCAAAATCTTTGATTGGATGCACACACTAATGGCCACAAGGAAACCTTCAGAATTATTCTTTATTTCTCATAGAAAGATTCTATATGGTTCCAGATTAAATCAATTATCGAAGGCAACCCATGAAGTTATACAACCAACAAATTTTGTCAAAACTTTAGCAGCTTCCACTGTGGATCAACACCTCTATGTGAAGCATACTTCCTTAATGAGGCCATTCCGGAAACAGTCACTTCAATATCAATCCCTCTTGTCGGAGATGTTCAACTCAGAGCTTTTCTTTCTTTACAACCAAATTTTGTGGCAGAATGACTTTTTGGCTGCCAAGAACAATGAGGACAATAAACTCCTCCGGATTAGGCCAGAACCAGAGGGGCAAATGATTCATTTCATAATATTATGAGGTCTTGAAGAAACCAGGGTGACTGAGCATGTCCAACAAATACAGTCCGTAGTGCTCCAAGAATGTCAAGAAAGCATCACTTCCATAGAGATTCCCTCCAGCGCCAACAACCCTGCTTTTGGCAAAGAATCTACGTAGTGCAGACAAGACAACCCTTTATCCGCCAACTTAGAAGCAAGCATTTCTAGGGTACCTAACTATATCCAGTGTGTTAGACGTTGTGTTGAAAATTGGATAGGGTAAAAATTTTACTTTCCTCTCACGCCAATAGAAATATATATCAAGTCAGGTATAAATTGTCCGGCGTCGAGATAGCAAAGATGGCAATGATCAGCAGGAAGTACAAGGTTCAAAACGCCAATAGACAGCACCGCCCGGAGCTACAGCTTGAGTAAATTACACGAGCTTATCAAGACTCTGATTTAGAGTGAGTTGCCGAGGACATGCAACACCTTGAGCCGGGGGGACAAAGACCATATTGTACCCTTTTTGCCATTCTTTTGCCATTATTATACCCTTTGACTGTGATTAATTTACAATATCATTCCATCTCGACCATTCCAAGGTATACAACGCCCTTTTTCATTACTATTCTTAATCTCTTTTGCATAATATTTTACATTACTTTGTAATTTAACCATTGATTAGAAGTGCATATGCCCATAATCGCAGATTAGTTAATCTCGAGGCCCGTACGAACACGAACTGTCTGCAGTCGCCATGAACCGATGTTGAACGAGGAAGTCACAAGACACCGAGGGACGATAATAAAACACCTGAGTCACATATCGCCTAAGGTCGAGGCGCCGAAACACTGGAGTCACATCACCGTGGCGTGATGCTAAACACAGAGGAGACCGCCAATTTACGTCAAACAAGAACCGTTATAGTCAAGGTCGACAGTTATAGCGACCACGGGTCAAATGTACTGCGGAATTATGAAAGTCAACGGGAAGAAGAAGCAGTTAATGAAAGGAACTCATACACCACCGTATCAAAGAATTACCTTGTTCACCCTATATTAGCATTCTAGCTATGCTGAGAATAGGACATCATATGTCAGATGAAAGAAGATCCTGATTTAGTGTAGGATTCGGGACATGCTTTGTGATGATCTGACGAAGGGATTTCCCCTTTAAATTCTGGGGAAATCACCATTCGAAAAGCCAAGTTTTGATGTATTGAAGAACTTGAGAGAAAGGGATGTATCTCATCAATTTGTAATGTGATATCGGACAGATGAATATAATATTTCTTTGAGTATCCTCCCAGAAGCTAAGCCAGGGAATCTTGTGAGAAGGAGGGCCCACCTTCTCCACAAGATTCACCCATTAGTTAGAAGTGTGTTTGTTTACTTTTGTTTATGCTTTGTTTAATCACGTTTGCTAAAACACTGCTTTTAATGGATTCTTCTTTGCTGAAACACTACTGATTTTGTCTTAGTTATTGAATGGATTTTGTAATCCTTTTTATCAGCATACTTGTGTGATGATTTTGTGAGATTAGCAGAGAAATTGGTTAAAGGTCCCTACTTAGATGTAAAGGGATCTGGACATCATACCCTCTCAGAATTTGTTTATTGTTGCATGTATACTAGCAAAGATTTGGTTAGAGTTTGTCGAGCAGGAAAGGAACTACATCAGCCTTTGTCTTCTCAGACTTCCTTACCCCAGAAATAGGCTACTTTAGATTTGGTTAGTGTCCCCGCCGCATTTAAAGGGACTAAAATACCTTTGTCTCTCAGAGGGTTCCATTTACCCTCATAAGTTGTGTTAGCTAGAGACTTGGTTAAAGTGTCCCCGCCGCATTTAAAGGGGCTACAACATCCCTGCCTTCTCAGAGGGTTTCTTTACTGCAAGTGTGTTAGCCAGTGATTTGATTAAGGGTTCCTACTTAGAATGGAGAGAACCAAAACATCATGTTCTCACCTGTGGCCTTCTCAGAGCTAGCCTGTAACTGGGTTAGAGATCCCCGCCGTGAAAGAAAGGAATCGCATCGCCTGCTCTCTCAGAGACTTCAACCTCACAAGTGTGCTACAACAAGTAAGGGCTCAAGGTTCCCGCTAAACGGTAAAGGAACCAAGTGCTTGTGGCTCCTCGCTAGATAGAGTTAATTGTTTTTTTGCATTGTTGTTTTCATGAAGGAGTGTTAATACTGAGCCTCTGCTTGAGAGTAAGGGTCCCGTTCTCCACTACGTATCAATTGCCTTCCCGCTAGGTAATGTAATCCGTGATTCTTAGATTGAACTTTATAGATTGCAATAGGGAGGTTACTTCCCTGTGATTTAATTCAGAGCCTGTCCATTGAGCAAGTAGCTATTAAAGCAGATTTCTTTTACTACAACACTAAGTGCTTTTGAATTGAGCATATGTATGCATATATAGTGCGTGGCTACCTTTGAAACAAAAGACTTCCTTGGGTTGATAATTTATGTTTCACTTGGTTGTTTAAAATTAATTAAGCAATTATAGTGACCAACACTAGTATACCCTATCAAACCTACCCTCACAAGTGAAATACCTTTGTATAACCCTCAAAAACTTCTCATAGGGATCTATCACATACTCCCTGGGAATATTGGCACCAATCTTTTGATTTATATACTTAGGCTTGAGAAAATTTATGTAAAACATAGGATCAAGAGGCATACCTTTGAACCATTTTTATCCTTGGATTGGTATCTCTATTGCAATAGCTATTGTCTCTTCTGATACTGTGAAGATGACCCCAGCAATTGTTTTCTGGACACCATTATAATTTAGGGAAAACTCCTTTGTTAACTGTATGTTATACCCTTGGATCTTCTCACAAAACCTTATGCACCCGGCCTGCTCAAAACACACTTTGAATGCAAATTTTGAATTCACCAAATTGAGACTTTGTGGCTCATACCTTAGCATGTTTCCTCCCATGTACTTCGTCTTCCCCTGTGTTTTCATAGCTCTATGGATATCTATGCAATATGGGTTCAAAACTATGACAGGAGAAAAGGTCTTCAAAGCTCAATAGGAAATTTGTGTAGCAAATCAATAGGGTTGGGGTTTGCTATAATTAGCATAAAAAACTTTCACTATATGAGAGGCAGGTTACTTAGCAAGTATAAAGGCATGGATGAAACAAGATTTAAAGGTTTTTTACACAACGAATCAATGGATATAGGATGTGTAGCGAGGACAACTGGACCGGTGTTTTTTTAGCAAGGAAAGTGATATAGGTTTTATGTAGTGAGGGAAAAAGGCCAAATCACAGGTCGAGGATGCATATGCATGTATGAATTGATAGGGAGAGGTTTTGAGAGGGAAAGTACCTGTTTGAGGTGATAAGACCTTTCAAATCATTTAAGTGACTTGCGTAGTGAATTTGCATAGCACGCACCACTTTACCTGACTTAATCACATGTGATTATGTTTATTGATACACTTTGACAAGACCTTCCCTCCTAGACTTATGACTCGATTTTGACATAGCATTTCCCACTTTATGAAGTCATTTTAAACTCAAAACCAAGGACCTTTACAAAGTATTTCGTGATGATAAACATCCTATGGACCTTTAATGACTTCTTCACCTTCATAATATGTAATGATGTATATAAACCATTTGACTCTGACTTATGATTTGACTCTCATTTGACAGGCACCTTATCTTTTATTTGGTCAATAAACTAAGGTTTCTTGAATCATCCCATGAATCAATACATACACACACTGTGACTCAATTAGGAATGCCTTGGTATTCTCAAGACCAAGGCATGACTTTGAAAACTATAAACAAACTTTCAACATTACCCTAAAAATAATGATGCTAACATGGTCCACTCTAGGTCATACTAGGAATTATCACAGTTTTATAAAAAATTATGCAAGCATAACTACCTCGCTAGAGAAGTTGTTGAATAAATCTAAAGTCTTCATCTAGAACCCCAAGTGTGATAAAGCTTTTAATATTCTCAAAGAAAAGTTGAGTATTGCTCCTATTTTGATATATCATGATTGGAAGGTGGAGTTCCATGTTCACATTTATGCTTCTGGCATTGCTTTAGGTGTTTTCCTGGTGCAACATGGTGAAAAAAGTCTGGATCACCCTATTTATTTTGCTAGGAGAAAGATTTCATAGGCCGAGTGAAATTATACTACTACTGAAAGTGTTATGACCCAAGGGGAGGATATACAAGGATAAATGTATATGATATGACCCCATGGTGGAGAATATATGAGCCTAAATGTACATGCAATGTGTAAATATATATTTAATAGGGTCGGACTAATAGTAAAGGGGCCTCATGTGCAAGTGTGAATAGGTATATATAGAGACCATGTATCCATTATTGGAAAGATGTGAATTGTGATGTATGAATGTATTTGGTTATGTGGAGGAGGTTATCCTATTATTTAAGTATTTATTGTGTAACTTATCTATCTTGGAGTTGTGATCCATGCTCAAATTCTATACATGGTGTGTCCTTTTTTTATTTTATGATATTTTAAGCATTCGGTTCATTACATTTGGTATTAGAGCATTGATCTTAGGATTTTTCTTCCTCAAACAAGTCATCTTGGAATTTTTTATATAGCATGCTTTTGGAGCCACTTCAGAAACTATAACTTAGAGGATGTTTAGAAGACATATTAGGGTACCTAAGGTATGAATTTCAGCTTCTGGATCATTGTAATTTCGGAGATACACCCTTTGGAAGATAGGGTTTCCATCTAGTCTTATAACTAGTGTCAAAAAAATGTTACAGGTAAAAGAGTCATATCCTTTTCATAGAGGCTCCAAATTATGTGATACTAATGGAATTGGGAAAAAAAAGGTGCGTAGTATTTTGGATGAAAATTTCAGAATTCATTATCTAATATTGGACGTGTGGCATTGTATACAATTGCCCTCCCCAGAATAGGCCAAAATTCAGCAAGGTTTGGGAAAGTTACTATAACTTTCATTTGGCACACCTAATTTTGGTTAGACCTATGGAATTGTAGGGAAGACATTTTAGAGTACTATAGTTTGAAATTTCAAACTCACAAGGGCCGAAATTTCATAAATGCATCAGAAGGAAGGTCGGCTAAGAAAACAGACTCCAAATCAGGGTTTCAAAGGTATGTTTACTTAAAACTATCATAACTTTTGATTGGGATGTATGATTGAGGTGATTAAAAATCCCGTGGAAAGATAAAACACATAATAATATATTGGAAAAGTTATTATAACTACTTTATATCATTATCTTTAATATATGGAGGTTGTGAGTTGAGGGTTGGGGTTAGACCTCCCTTAAGAATTAATGGAAATACCTAAATTTACAGGACATGAATATAAAGATGAAATTGATCCCATGGAATGGTTAAGAATGGTAAAATAACATTGTAAGAATCCCTTTCAGGTAAGACTTAATTTTTATGGTGAATCTTTTAATTGGTGGAGAAGCCTTGATGAAGATAATAGATTCTACTCAACATGGGAAAATTTTGAAGAAACCTTATCAAACAAATGGATCAAGGACTCAAAAATGGAGGCAATGTATAGAATTCAAGATGAATTAAAATAAGAAAAGGAAAAGATTAAGAATAAGTGTGATGAGATATCTAAGATACTATCCCTTAATGAATCACTCATTAAGGAGGTTAATAACTTAAAGAAAGAAAAGAGTAGCAAAGCAAAGTGGGAAAATGATGATTCAAGGAAAGATTTGAAAAAGAAAGATGAAGAAATATGTAGATTATGAAACCATAATAAAAAACTATTAGACGAGGTTAAAATATTTAAAGAAGAAAAGAAGCATTGTAAAAATAAAGAAACATAAAGGATATTAGATGAAGAAACTACCAAAAGACTAGAAGAGGAAATTTGCAAGAAGGTTGAGGAATCCTTAAATACTGATGACGTAAAATCATAAATGCGAGCCATAATTGAAGAAGGATGTCATAATTTGACAGATGGGTTCACATTGTAGCTTCAAAAGGAGAAAGAAGACAAGATTCAAGAAGGTCAACAGAAGATATTTGAAGAGGTTGAACTCCATCTAGAGGATGTACATGCCAAATATGATGGTATTATCTCCAAGGATAGAGTAATAAAAGACCAAGAAAAGAGGATAGAGAATTCCATTTTATCTGAAAAGAATATAGATGAAATGGGTGTACAAAATGAAGAAAACCCGTGAAATGTCAAACCATATCAACACCCTCATTATCAGGAAAGATTTCAAAGAAGACAAGAAGATCAATATCGATATTATCAAGGAAGAAGATGGAATAATAATCAATATTCATGGAATATGGAATCACAAAACCATTATACAACAAGATATTATTATAGACCAACATCTACTACAAATTGGATAAGCTTCAACAATGATACATGGAATCAAGGGAAAGAAAATTAAGCAACAACCAGACACCAAGGATTACGACCGAAAATAATTGATTTTGGATGGATGGATAATCAACAATGGAAGGAATAAAGCAAGAACATGAGAAAATCATATTACTTGGTTTCATCACATGTGAAACCTTTAATTGCAAATCTTTGAGGACAAATGATTTTGAATGAAGGTGCTATGTTATGACCCAAGGGGAGAAAATATAGGGATAAATGTATATGATATGACTCCAAGGGGGGCATATATGGGCCTAAATATACATGTAATGTGTAAATATATATGTAATAGGATTGGCCTAATAGTAAAGGGGCCTCATCTACAAGTGTGAATATTTATATATAGAGATCATGTATTCATTATTAGAGAGATGTGAATTGTGATGTATGAATGTATTTGGTCATCTGGAGGAGGTTATCCTATTCTTTAAGGAGTTATTGTGTAACTTATCGATCTTGGAGTTGTACTCCATGCTCACATTTTGTACATGGTGTGTAATTATGTTCTATTATGATATTTTAAGCATTTGGATCATTACAGAAAGAGAAGGTTTTCCCATGGTCTATGCTCTGCAAAAGTTTAGACACTATTTGTTAGGAGGTCATTTTAAATTCTTTACTAACCATTCAGATTTGAAATATCTCACCAATAAGCCTTTGTTATAAGGGAGGATTTGTAGATGGTTGTTTATTTATTAGGAATTTTTCTTTGAAGTAATCATCAAGACAGGAAAATTGCATGTTGGTCCTGATCACTTATCTCGGCTAGAGTCAGGAGAAAGTGGTAGAGTTGTAGATGACTAGCTCCCAGATGTAGATCGCTTTAAAATTTAGGCTATTCCATATTATATTTCTAATATTGTATTATTTCTAACTACTGGTACTATTCCTAATGGATATTCCAAAACTTAGAAGAAGCACCTAGTGGTCCAAGCAACAGACTATCAGTTGATCGCATTCCATTTATATAAGTTGGGGTTGGACAACATCCTTAGAAGATGTGTACTTGATCATGAACGTCTTGAGATCTTGTGGCAATGTCATAGTGGAGTTGTGGGAGGACATGTTGGAGGGAAAGCGACCACACAAAATATACTTCAAGTAGGATTATGTTGTCCAACTATGTTCAAATATGCTAAGGATTGCGCAAAAAGATGTGATGTATGTTAGAGAGTTGGTAAGTCATCACATGGGGATGAGCTGCCCTTAAATCATGTTTGAGCACTTCAAGATTTTGAAAAATGGTCAATTGACTTCATAGGACCTATCAACCTTCCATCCAAGCACTCAAAGGAAAGGTATATCATCACTACCACAAACTATCTCACTCATTGGGCTAAAGCAGAACCTATTAGGGATTGTTCTACAAATATGGTATCCAGATTCATTTTTTAGAATATAATTACTCGGTTTGGGTGTCCTAGGAGTTTGACTAGTGACCAAGGTGCACATTTCATCAGTGAGGCAATATCCACCCTCACTTGATAATTTATTATTCAACATAACAAAAGTGTCATGTATCATCCACAAGAAAATGGTACAATGGAAGCATTTAACAAGATTATGGAGAAAGGACTGAAAAAAGTATGTTATGTTAATTGGGATTACTATGATGAGAGAGTAACAATTGTGAAATGGGCCTATAGGACCCCTAAAAATAAATTACATAGGTATACTCTTTTTCGATTGGTATATGGGAGAGAAACATTAGTCCTAGCTGATTTCATCATTCTGAGTTTATACATTGCACATGTGACTCATATGATAGATCATGAATAAGTTGCAGAGCGGATTTCAGAGCTGTTGGAATTGGATGAAGCCATATTTCTAGTATATTTTCATCACACTATAGAAAAGGATAGATAAAAGTCTTGGCATGATAGGCACATCAAGACCAATACTTTTGCACAAGGATATTGGGTATTTATCTATGACAGTAAGTTTCAAAAGCATCCAAGGAAGTTACAAATGCATTGTCTTGGACCTTTTATAGCTGCAAAAATTTGGGAGTTAGGAGATGTTAAGCTAGCGTAACTAGATTGTGCTCTTCATCCAAGATGAGTGAATGACACATGCCTGAAGTCCTACCTCTCTGCTCATTGAAGAAAGCTTCTCTACGCTCTTGTAACATGGAGTAAATAAAATAGGTAGGTTTCTGTTTTGTTTTTTCATTTTCCCTTTTTCTAATAAAGTAGTCGCGTGTTTAAATGTCACTCACCCCTGTAGTCTATTTTTCATAATCATTTTTTCTAGTTCGGGTCACATCATTGTGGTCGGGGGGAGTCCATGTCGTATATTTCTGAATATAGTAACTTCCTTTGTTCGAGTCATTGTCATGCCCATATCATAGTATTCGTTAAATGCAATTGGTACCTTTCCATCGTCATCTTTTTTGTATCAGTAGCACCCATTTATGTCCAAAATTTCTCCTATACTTCGTTGCTTGATCGTCAACCAAGTAGTTATTTTCCCAAGTAACATGGTTTGTCAAGTTTGTGTTGATATTTGTGCTCATTACTAACCAAATAATTGATCCTATTTCACCATGTTTGTCCATCATGTATGTTATTGATGCCAAGTTAATTATGTGGTTTCCTCCTTAATGACAATTTAATGCTTGTCTCGCGCCACCTTCCTCATGGTTGTCTATAAGTTAGTGGATGCCTCATGTTCACGTTATTTTTTTTTAGTCAATTGTTTGAATTCTTCAATCTAGATTCGAGTGCGCATCTTGTGAGTCCATGTCTACATATTTTCCCCTAGTTTTATTTGTGTATAAGTGCAAGTCTACAAGCATAGGTCGTTCTACATCTCTAGGGGTGATTTTGTTTCAACCGAATATCCATGATCTGAGAGTTGAGATAATGGGATATTTTCAAGGCAAGGTGGAATAGGCAAGGCTACTCAATATCGATTTTTCAGATGGGGACTTGTTTATGCAAATGAAAGTCGACATCTATATAGATTATACGGCCCTGCCATCGAAAGAGTTAGACTGGTAGTGAAAAATTATGTATATACCTCCTAAGGAGTCCACTCTCATGAATTTGCATGACTTGAAAGTGTTCAAAACTATAGGGGAAGTTGTGCGGTGCACTAAATTTCTTATCAGTTGTGTACACAACGGTGCTTTGTGGTTGGAAAAAGCATATCCCATCCATGTCGATGATATTCATCAGTTGAAAGGGATGTCAATGGAGGGAGAAGACATATCCAAAGGATTCCAAGGTTCATAGAAGCACGGTCGAAAGAAAGGAGAGGTCAACTTATATGATAGGTTCAGTACCAAACTTGGAGGTTGTGGAGCACTTATCAATCCTATTAATGATGAGAAATTTTGTTGTGCTTGCTATCTCATTGTAGGTAAAGTCATGAAAAATTACTCCGAGGGTGAATTCACTCTAGATGTTATATCTTTCGTTGAGTTATGTAAGTGGGGAGCACCATTAAATTGGTGCAAGTATTTGTTGACTAAGATGCTACAAGTTTTCGCTGACATGCATGAACAGGGTGGTTATTTCATATATGGTTATCTATTTGTTGCATTTACAATGTGGAAGTGGAGGCCTTCATATGGTCACAAACTATCATACACTCTCGATCATCGAATTGACAAGATGTTTGACCCCTGGTAGGATATAAGTGAAAGCCCCAATACAACATTATATAATACCTCCTTCTTGCATTGGTATAATGATCTCATTAACGCAACCTACCGAATGAGGATCCCATATGAGTTGCTAAATCAACATACCAGTAAGATTTGGTGCGACATGAACAAAGACTATACTTATGTGAGACCCATAGGTGCATATCCAGACTTGTTTCACACTACTCCATTGCCTATTTATATTGATGAGGAAACTATGGACAATGAGGTTTGTTCGTGGCCTAGATTACAGAGGGAGAAGAAGAATTGGGAATATCATATCAGATTCTTTCAATTTTACGATAGGAGGCTCTAGTGGAGAAATATGTTGCGGTTCCTAGCACAACAACAATGAAGATATAATGTATGGCCACGAACTCAGAGGAGGAAGAGGAAGAAGAGGCCCTACCAAGGTCAGTCTCGTTGTCACCATTTCCATCAATACCAAATACTGCTACGTTATCAAGTAAGGATTTTTGTGAAGTTCTTGAGGTTGATTTTACAAAGAAACCCCACACGATTTCTCCATATTCATCCACCACACCCACTATTATCATTGATGTAGTCCATCTTTCTTCAATGTCGCCACACACCAACACTATTCCCCTATACCATCCTCCATTTCCATTATCACCATCCCTGGTGATCTCATGGATAAGTTATAGAGAATCCCTATCATTGAAGAACTCATTCATCAACGAACTACCTCCACTACGAACGTCCCACCTAGCACTCCTCATTCCCTGCTCAAGTTCATGCTAAAACTATTGAAAAAGAGTCTAGTGACCCATTTTCCATGTTTGGAGGAAGCACTATCAATCTCCCTTCCCCTTTTTCCCAAATTATACAGATTAGTGTCCCCCTTACTACCCCTCACAAAACCATCCTCAATCTGGGGACAAAAAAATCAGTAGAAGCACAATGTCAGACGGATCAATATCCTCCACATGACTCTATGGATGTTCAGGAAGACACCACTTCAGTGCATAGTACGAGTTATGTTTGGGAGTAGGTTGTGCCACTACTTCAAGACCCTTAGAAATGTTTCACCGTCGTATAGTTATGTATCAACTGTGAAGAAGTGGTTAATTTTTTACCCCCAGTTTGTCCAAGAAATGATTGCATGTAGCTTCCAAGCTACCTCTACTAGTCCAAATGGCACACACACCCGAAGTTTTTTTGAAAGATTGATTTCTAGTGGACAACCACTTTCATCGATATTTTCTATGGACCCATCTATCACTAGCAGAGAGCTTGTGGCTTGGTCCATACTACAACTATTGAACATTCTATGAGCATCGATTGATCAGATAGAGAATAGGATTATCTCCATAGAACATACCAATGAAGATCTCATGTAGCAGATACACTAGTTGCATTAGGATTTAGTTACAGTGACTAAGGATAGAGACCATGAACATGCATTGTGCGCAAGGCTAAATAAACTATTGAAGTTGTCTCTGAAATTTTTTCTCAAGTTTGTCCCACACTCAGGAAGGTTTCCCCACAATTTCCTGAAGACATTTCCACAATTGTGCCAACACAATGGGTTGATCTCATTGTTGATGCTTGGTCACAGTTTATTTCAAAGACCAATAGTCTACAACAAAGAATGCATTTTATCTAATTGAAGGAAAAGGAGAAGCCCCAAACTATGCTGGAGAACATTACCCAAGAAGTGGAAGAAGGGAATCTTCTTTGGTCTTCTCTTCATGATAGAGTGGGAGAATGTAACAAGATTTTCACAATGGTCAACGATTGGGTCGGTTTTTTAGAACAAAGAAGTAAACTAGTAGAAGATATAAGATTCCAAATTTAGCGAATGAATGTAGAAGCATAGCACATTACTGACCCTATTGAGAAGAAGGCAAAGTTTGTCGAAATCCAAGATGCAAACATCAAACTTGATGAGATGTATGAATCTACCCAAACCATTAGGAGAGAACTCAAGGAATTCAAACCTGTAGTTCAAGCTACATATGTCTAGATGCATCAACTAGATTTTTTTGTGAATACAGAATGGAACACACTACTTACCACTAATCCTGCAGAGCCGGATGTTGCAGTGACCCAAGAATTTGTTGCGGAAGTTTCAATTTTAGTAAGGAAATGGAAGGATCATGTGGATAATTATGACATATTATTCCAACAAGTAGTGAATATCTTCCCGTATTTGGGCCCTTCATTTGAAGGAGGCCCTAGTAAGGAAGTGAAAGGTTGACTCGGGATGAGTCAATGGTTGTGGTCGGGGCCTGTTGGGCCCTTTGTTTTTGAAATGGTAAGGATAAAAGAAGTAGTGGATAAATTCAAATCAGTCATGCGAAAGTTATAAGTCTAGAAGCCATGCAAGAAGTCAAAGGAATAGTGAAACAAATCAAAGCTTCAGAAGAAATGGGAAAAGGAAATATTGTGGGTGGATTAAAGAATACAGGAAGTGAGGAAGAGTGGATTTGATATGGTCAATAGACTGTGTCAAAGACATGGAAGTACAAGTAAAAGGGTAATGTAATAGGATGGGGTTAATGATGTTGTCAATGTTAATGATATCGTTGTGATTGTTGGGTTATGTTAGTATTCTTCTTGATTGGATCTATTTTTCTATTGCCATGGTCGAGTATTGTAATAGTATTTGTGGGTATCACTATTTCATTTGTAATAGATTTTGAGTTTGTATGCACTGTGCAAGATGATATATTGTAGATCTAGGTATTGTGAGAGGAGATATATGAGAATCTTAACTATAAGAATGGTTTGTACGACTATTGATAATATAATGATATGATTTAGGGGCCTACAAATTTGTCTCCAATGTTATCTTTCATGTTATGAATGGATATGTAATGTTGTTATGTATCTATTTATTCTTTTCCTTTTCTAATGTTATCTAAATGGTATCACAACCTAAGCTTAACAGCTAACTTATGGATCTGAGTAGTATAGAAGTAGATATGATGTTGCATTCTCCATAACTCCTTTCATCTTTCAAGTTTCGGTTGCACTTCAAGTGATATCTCTTTCCCTTGCAGAAGGTTGAATATGCCAGCATATCTAGACTACAATGATGCCTTTTTGTTGGAAACTACCGAGAAAATTGGTCTTGATCTTGTGCCAACACTACACACATTATTTTTCATAGAAATTAGATAAAAAATGTACTATACACATGAAATTCCACCTCAAAAACTTATTCATTAGAAATCATACAAAAATACTCATGAATTACTATTAAATATGGTCAAAAAGAAAATATTAGTCATATCATGGTGAAAAAATGTCCCTATGATGAGCCTTTGAGATAAACAATATTTAGGCTCATCAGGATGGCCAATGCCAAGAAATGGGACAGAGGTCAGATCATTTATGGGTCTTGTTGGTTATTACTGAAGATTCATAAAAAAAAAATCAAAGATTGCAAGCTCAATCACTTCTTTGCAAAACAAGGGAGAGAAATTTGAATGGATTCCCAAATGTGAAGAAATTTTTTTGTAGCTGAAAGATATTTTAACAAATGCACCAAAATTAAAGGTTGCATATCTGGACGGAGATTTTTTAGTGTGAACTGATGCATGCAAGGAAGGGCTCGGTGGATTCCTAGTCAAAAGGATCATGTGGTATGCTATGAGTCTAGAAAACTAAAATAGCATGAAATGAATTATGCTACACATGAATTGGAATTAGAAACCATTGTACATGCATTAAAAATGTAGATACATTACCTTATAGGGAGAAGATTTAAGCTAAGGATAAACCACTATGTGTTATAGTGTCAATTTCCACCATTGAATCATTGATGTTCTTTTTTGCCTTATCCCTATCCTCCTTACAGACATATCTTCCCCATACCTCCTTGAGTCCTTATAAAAAAACATTTTTTTGGAGGATGTATGTGCCCTCACAGTTATGTAAACCCCGTACATGCTGGCTACTCAAGGGAAAATCACATACATGCCAATAAATGACAAAAAAATATAATTTTTCCAAATTAAATGTTGAGTTACGGGTTTGGTTAGTTTCCTAACTCCTTTTACCCATACTCAACTGTCTCTAACCAAATACAGACCGCATAAAATGAGAATTTTCCTCAAGGGGAAAAGTAATAATACTTTACACATAAGAGAAAACACCTATCTAGATATCACCGCCAAGTCTATAAGCCCATACATGTCCCTATTGTTGTTGTTTTTTGACCTAGAAACCCTTGTTTCCATCCTCCTTTTGATCATCAACCTATCTAACCAAGAGTCTTCCATATATTCTCTTTGGGTTCATGGTGAATTCGATGTCAAAATCAATCCTTACTGCAAGAGTCGAGGTGGAGGAATATGGGATTCCTTTTGATAGGGAAACATCGCATCAGATAGGTAAAAGACGTAACTACCTAACTAATTGTTCATCAATAATAAAGAAACTCATTCCTTCGAAGTGTATTGTTTTGGTATTGTTTAAATCTACAATTCTTTTATATATTCTTCATAGAATCCTAATTTCTCTTGTTTTTCCGTCATTTTTCAAAGAACTAATGAGTAGTTATTAGTATAACTACCTCTCTATATAGGTCTACTTTTTTATGGTTCTTGCAGGTTGCAGAGGAACCATTCGAAAAGAATGAAGGGATTCTGACAATCAGGAACGACGTCATCCGTTGGACTCCTAGTGAGTCAATCTGCCTCTTTCTCCCAATAATTAGTTGTTTCTTAGGAATTCAATTATTATATCTTTGCTTAGTACTCTTTGTGAAATTTGCTTCTTGTATAGTCATTGGTATGCTGCAGTATATCCCACTACTATAGGGGATTTTCCTTTAAAGAAGAAATAGCGACCATACTAGGGATCAAACCCAGAATCTCGGAAGCATTTGTTTGGACAACCAACATTAAATGCCAGAAAAACTAGATGGATGGAATTTCTAAGTGAATATGAATTTGAAATTAAGAATATAAAAAGGCAAGGAAAATCAGGTAGCTGATGCACTCAACAGAAGATCTCACAAAATGCATATTTCAGCCATTAGCATGTTCAAGACAGATTTAAAAGACATAACTTTAGAGGCAGAAAATTCAGATCAACAATATGTCAAAAATAAAAGAGACACTACAACAAGGAAATTTATAGTAGAAAATAAATTGTTATGAGCTGAAAGAGGACGAAATCCTCATGTGCAAAGGAAAATTATATGTGCCAAATTCAGGAGAGATAAAAAAATATAGTGCTAAGGGAAATGCACAATTTTCCATATGCTGGGCACCCAAGATATCAGAAAACAATTGTAGTTCTAAGAAGACAATACTTTTGGCTAGGCATGAAGAAAAAAGTGGCTAATTACATATCCAGGTGTCTATAATGCCAAAATGTGAAAACATAGCATAGACACCTAGTGGGGATGCTACAACCACTGCCCATTTTTTAGTGGAAATGGGAAGTGGTTACAATTGATTTCATTACAAAGCTGCCCAGAAATGTGAAGTAGCATGATTCCATCATGGTGGTGGTGAATAAATTATCAAAAGTTGCACATTTTATTCTTGTGAAGACTACAAACAAAGAAACAAACATTGCATAGATTTACATGAAGGAATTTTCCAGGCTACATGGAGTTCGTAAGGTAATTTTTTTAGACAGAGATCCAAAGTTTACATCCAATTTTTGGAAAGGTTTTTTCAAATCATTTGGAACAAATTTAAATCTTAATACGACGTATCACCTAGAATCAGATAGAAAAACAAAGAGAACCGACAAAATAATTGAATACATGTTCAGAGTGTATGTGATGGACCAACCATGAAAGTGGGAAGACAATATCCACTTAGTGGATTTTTCTTACAATCATGGGTATCAAGCCTCATTAAAAATGATCCCATTTGAAGCAATATATGGCAGGAAGTGTAACACAACAATGAGTTTAGATAACCCAGCAGACATATATGTCATTGGGCCAGATTTATTGAGGGAAATAGAAGAGAAAATGGCAAAGATCAGGTAGATTTTAAATTCCTCCTGGGACAGGAAAAACATTAATGCAGACAAGAATAGATTTTTTAGATATTTTAAAGTGGGTGAACATGTTTTCCTAAAAGTAAAAGGGAAAATAAGTTCGATAAGATTGGGTTCTTGCCCAAAATTGGAAACAATATATTGTGGCTATTTGAAACATTAGAAAATATATAGCCAATTGCATACATGCTAGCATTTCCTGCATCCATGAGAGTGCATAATGTATTTCATGTTCCATTATTAAAGAATTATGTGTCTAGCCCTAACCACATAATTGATTGGACTATGATCTAGGTGGAAAACAAATGGGATTTTCGAGTGGAACCAGTATGAATCCTAGACCGGAAAGTCAAATTTCTCTGAAACAAATCCATAGGACTGGTAAAGGTTCAATGGACTAATTACATTCCTAAAGATGCAACATGGGATCATGAAGAAATTATGCGAGAGGAATACCCACAATTTTTTGTCATTTTCGAAGAAAATAGAAGCTGAAAATGCAAGACTCCATTTTTGGGAAGCTAGAGTTATGGAACCACATCTTAGAATACTGGTCACTTATGTTGAAAACCATGATAAAAGATTGGTGCAACCTGATGTACTGAGGACAGTGAAGGGGGCACATTCCTTGGGTTAGCAAGTTGAGAGAAACATGAGATTTTGGTTGGGACTGTTGTTGGAGAGTAAAATATTTCAGGATTTTATTTTATGAATATTATGATATAAATTTGTATATGTATCTCGGCATGGTTTAGTTCATTGAGGATGATGCACAATTGTAGGCGGGGGGGGCGGGGGATGTAACATCCCCATTTTAATTAATGTGTAATTTAGAAATGAATGTGGTTATGGCCAACCGATGTAATATGTGAAATGTATTTCTAATTTTAATAAAATAATGTGATACCAACTACTAGGAATATGGACAAAGATGGGGGATGATTTATCCACAAGAGAGGGGGATTCCTAGGAAGTATCTGAGAAGGGCCCAAGGGGGGGAATTAATTGTGGACATTAATTCTAACACATATTTATGAACTTTATTATCTTTTGGATCAGACTTCTACTTTGCTATTTGAGTGTATGAGAGCCCAATCATTAAATACCTGTTAGGGGGCGGGTGCGAGAGTCACATCGCCATAGTTACTGGAAACATGGGGCTGAAGTAGAATCAACATTGGGCAGAGTGAGCAGTCAACTATCTTGAAAAATAGAGGAAATTTGTGTGGGGAGATTAGGCGTATTTCACATTCAGTCTTGGCATGAACAACGAGTAGAGAGAAGGGAAAAAGAGCATGGGAGCTATAGTAGGAAGGCTGGGCGAATTCTGGAGCATGATTAAGCATTTTGGAGCATTTGGAGCTAGAAATTGAAGAGTTGGGTTGTTAGTCCTGTAGAGTGAGCTCATGTGTGAGTTGCACTATAACAACAAGTGTTTGTTGTTTTTTTCCTGGTAATTTTTCCTAACAATGAGTTCCCTTGAGTTCTCAACAGATATATTTTAGGTTACCTATGCTATAGAGACCCTAATAAATGAATGCGATGCTCGATGGAAAGAGAGAAATGAAGGGGTACATTCCTTAGGTTGGGCAGGTCAAGAGGAAGAGAGTTGGAGAAAATTTGAGATAGATGTAGGAGAATACTAGTGAGTTGTGAGATATTGAGATATGAGGGGATTATGAGAGGAACCCTTCCCTTATGTATTCCTATCCCCAACTCAGGGGTGACTTGTTGTTGACATCTAGAACATCAATTCTATGGTTGGGTGGAACATCCTTCCCAAGTAGTTGGTTGCATAAACTCTCTTTTAAAGATAAGTGTTTATCTATTATCTAAGTTTTCTTATGAGTTTTATGGTTGTGCATTTTACTCTATGAATGAGATTTTTTTTATGTTCTATTGTAAATGAGTTATAAACTACATTCATCTTCATTTAGGATGTTGTAGATTCATTTAATTATGGGTATCATAATCTAGTTAATTATGTGAATAAATCGTGGCCAGTAAGCTACAGGAGAATGAATTAGCATAAATTTTTTGATTGTTATATGTATTCTGCATAGTAATGTTCCTTAGTTAAGTTGGTGGAATGTTACAAGTCTCACGGGGGTACTTGTGAACATGTTGTCCGTATTGATTAAAAACAACCAATAAGAGGTCACTCTTACCCATCTACTACAAAGGAATTCCATAAATAAGGAATTCAAATAGGTAATTACAACATCACCTAGTGAAAAAAGATACAAATTCCTATCTCTCTCTCTACCTCAAGAATTTATTAATCAGTAGACCTTTACTAAGGGAATTCCTTACCCAAATTTCTTTTCATCATTAATAGAACTTACCAAGCCATATCTGTATGGATATCAACCCTCTCTGGATGTTAGTTGATCCATTGGCCTTTGAAGGATGTACATTCACTCCTTCACCAAAATTTGGATCAACACCTTATTAATTCTAGCCTTATCTTCATAAGGATTCATACATTAGCATCATCAACATTTTCATTCATGCTATTAAATTTCTTGTTGTTATTAGACCATCAATAACCAATATGATCCACCATAACCAATAATGTACTATCTTCAATCTATATGCATGCTAAATTCATATTAATTCATTACTATATGCTTTACATCATATCATTGTGCACCAAGCACTTTACTCATTCCTATAGTGCATATGTATACCGACTATCTACCTCTTGCATTCACATCGATAGATATGCATGTTGATATTTTGATGTAACTACAGAAGATATTCTTTTGTATTTATATTGATCAAACCTCAAGAAGGTTATTGTAATATTATTGCATAAATCGACTCAAAAGAAATTATTATTTTATTGTTATCCTTATTGTAAAATTCAAAATGGTCCCTCTTAGGGTTTCTTCTTTTTGGGAGTCAATTTATGTGTATAAATAGAAGTCGAGTTCCTCTCATTTGTATCTACACACAAATCGCCTTCTCTTGTGTATTTGGAGCATAGAAAAGGAGGTCTAGTGTAGGAGGTCTTGGTTTCTTGGTCTTTGGTATCTTGGTCTTGGTCTATTTGTGGAGAGCTATAGCGTGACATTGTAATGGTTGAAGGAATCTATATTGGAGAATTGGTTGTTGGGTTTTCTCCCACATGAGGATTTCCTAGGATATATCTTATGTTTTGTGATTGTTTATCTTTCAGTGATCCTATTTGTAGCATACCCAACCACCCACAGGCCGAGATACGCCACTTAAACAAGCTGCAACACACCCAACCACCAGCAAGCAGGGCACGTTGCAGTCCCAAGACTCGTCTATATGAACGTATCTCAAATTCTAACAACATTTAATCTGAAAACAAGCATGAAAGAACCACATGCATTAACAAATATCCATGCTACAACATAAAAGAGATAAGCAATGTGCCATGCACATCAAATAACCAGAAGATAAGCACATTACAAATACATATCTCAGAGATAATTAAATACATAGTGGAATAACATTAGACAAAAAACATAGAGCGCACTTATCTTTTAAGTAAACATTCACCAACTAGCTGCAGACCAAGGAAGTTCCTCCCAACCATAGATGTTTTTGTTCATTTACTCTCAACAACAGGTCACCCCCGAGCCAGGGCTATGAATTCACAAGGATGGGTCCTAGGCCAAATCTAAATACACACAATAGTTGGCTAACTAGCTCTCATGTTTTCCAACCTCACAACAAATCTAAATTTCTAGCTTTCTTCCCCCCCTCAATCTGCAAAACCCAAACAAATGAACAACTTTATCTGCCATGCGGTTCCTAAGGTTGTTCCATTTCTCTTTAGGGCTCCAGTGCTACTGGTCAAGAAATATCCCTACTGGAAACTCCAAGGATTCTCAGTTGTGGATAGTTCTATCGGAACTACCATCAAGCTCATGCACACGGACATCCATTCCCTCCTGGAATGATCAGTAAATTATTATAGCCATTTAGCAATGGCTCTCCTCTTCCTGCCATTCATTTCCCATGCTTATCCCAAGAGCACATGAACTATCAAGAGGGAGTGAAGAGGAAAGAAGAAAAAGAGAACAAGGGGAAGAACAACCCCAAAACAACTCCCAAGGGATGTTTAAATAATTACATGAAGACAAGAGCCACATGTCCTCCCTCCCAAGAAGCTCATGTAACCCCTTTTCTCCAGAAAATCAATTATGGGTAATTAAAATAATAATAAAAAATATGTATCCCCTCAAACCCCCTCTCTCGTGGAATCATAGCCCCCTATCTCTTTTGTCTTTGTCCGTCTTGGAACCAACGGTGTATTTTATTAATGTATATGAAGTATTACATTTCCTAGGCACTTTGGCCCTTTTTCAACTTTACCAGCTCACCAGCCTAAGTCACAATTACATAATACATTATAGTTCATAAGGGCTAAAAATGGGATGTTACATCCCCCTCCCCTTATTTTGGCACTTTCCTCAGTGCACAACACCATTCTAATGTTACTAACATTACAAGTCTAGGCTCTTTGGCCTTGGTCAACACAGGCATTCCAACCAACTCTTATATACATAGGCACTCTTGCCTAAAATTAAACATGTATACATAGGTATTCTGACCCAAAACATTTCAAATCAACGAGCATGTCAATTCACAATTTGTGCATAATTTTTTTATTTTTTTATTTTTGTTCCTAATCTAAGAGTAAATTGTCATAATCCAGTACAATACTTATCTGTGTGGTTCATGCATCTGCATCCATATGGTTGTCTCGTTAACTTGGTTAACTATTTTCCTTGACATACCCATTGTGTGCATGATCTCAATCAATAGTTTACAAGAACTATCAGAGTCTCCTCTTCCTCGTGGTCACTCACCTTCCAGGCCCAGACTCATGCCTCCCCTTCTTTGCTATGCAATCTCTCAAGCAATCCATCTTGCCTGGCCAAGTATTTTTTGCACAAGAAGATTTCTAGGGACACAGGGTTCTCATGTCATAATAGTATCCCTTTCCATTCTTTCCAGCTAGCATATCCAACATCACATCTGTATTATAAACATACAATCATCATAAAATATCATTATAACCATTTTCAATCATAAATGTCAAATATGTTTTATATAGGAAAAGAAATTTTTTCAAGCATGAGATTTATGCTCATAATGTTTGGCTCTGCAATTGTATATATTAGTCTTCCTTATGGGCTTACATCCCTTCCATATTCAAGACCATCCTACTTGCAATTTTCTTGATTTACATTCATCCAAAACAATTTGTTAGTAATTATTAAATTATAATTCCCAAAACTGTTTTATATAGGAAACATAAAATTTTCAGACATGAGCTTCTGATCATAATGATTTGGCTCTTGCAACAATAGGCATAGGTCTTCTTTATGGTCTTACTACACTGCCATATTCAAGACCTCTTCTTCCTACAATTTCAACATTCCTCAGCCAAACAAAATGTCAATAGCTCATGTACAAGCTATATATACATGGTAATGATTCAAAACAAAATCACAAAGTGATCTCATAATTTTTTACAACTACAATTCAATCACTTATATTAATCCAACTATCAATTGGAACAAACTCATCATTACCTACACATGTATTATCAACCAATCTTTTATTTCTTCTATCCAGAAATATTTTTATTACTATGTCTCCCCCAACAGAGCTTTTTTGTAATTTATCATTATGTAGCTAATTTAACCTGCAACTTTCTAGTTGTAATATCTAACAGATCCTGAAGTGTTTTCAACTTCTTGCATTAGCAATACTCACATAATTTCAGCTGTTAGCATAATCATTTCTATGTTATATAATATATACATACATTCACCCCATTGAATTCAATAATTCCTTTAATATCACTTGTAACATTTTTAATATCTCCAAAAACTAATCTTGGAATTGTATCAACAACAATCCAATCATCGTCAACTAGTATTCATATTAAATATAATGCATCTATCCATCATTATGCATTTTCAGCACCACGGGCTTTTCATAATGCAACAATTAATTACTAGATAAAATAACAATTAATGTGTCAATACCCATGGCCACCTTTCCAATAATGCATCCATGCATTGGCTACATAATACCACATGACTATGTCATGCATTCTACCATGATGAGTTGGACGATCTAGCGAACGCCTCAACACATCATCCACACACTTCCTACTACTTGCCTGACTATTTGGATACCTTCCTTTTCAACCCAAACACAACACTAAGAATATAATTCTCAAGTTCTCTTCAGTGTCGGCAAAGAGGTTGTAGTCCAAACATTAGATATATAGTAGATACCATTGAGCACTCACATAGCACTATAGAATTTCCATATCCAACCATATTATGGTCTCACACATGACTGTCTCTATGGATTTTCATTGTTATAGAAGGAATATGTCTCCTGAATTAACCCAGTTATGTTCCCATAACCAATCATAACATAATATGCAACCAACAGTTTATCTAAATGCATTCTAGCATCAACAACATTTACATACTCTAGGCCTTTGGCCATTACATATCAATTTAAATATTGAAAATTAACTGAGGGAATTCTTACCCCAATCCCCTTCAACATGTATGCATAAAAAAAAACTAAATGCATACTTTCATGGTTGTTATCCACCTACTTGTTGCTATCTGATCAACTGATATTTATAGAAGCTCACAAACTTCCTCCTTCATCATTTTGATCATCATTCCTGCCACCCTCATGGGTCTTCACCTAGATGGAAATTATAAGCAACAACAACATCTACATCTTAACCATGCTATATCATTTTTCTTGAATACATAATCCATCATTAGTCATACTCAATTCCCATGATATCATTATTTCATAATAATAGACTATTCTAATTCCTGAATACATAATCCATCATTAGTGATACTCAATTCCCATGACATCATTATTTCATAATAATAGACTATTCTAAGTTCACAAGCATGTTATATGCATATCCAAGCATGTGCAATTACACATCCATAAGAACCAAGCATTTACTGTCAGCATGCCTACCAATGCATATGCATTTTAACTTCATTGTATGCCTCATGCACTCTAGTGGATTTATATTTCAAATTACTTATTTATTTATTTATGTTGTAGTTGTTTGTCCTTGAACTCTTTCAGAGCCTTGTTTCCTTATGTGCTCCCATTCTGCTCATCTGCACTATTGTTCCCTGGTCTAAACACTTTCCAACCAAGTTTCACTTGGTCATTCTGCAATCCAACCAATGTGTTCTATTTCCAGCAGCCTCTCGTAGGCAGTCATATCCAACTTTACCTTTATGAAACATTCCATCACCCTACTACAACATTCTTGAATCAAATAATATTACTCCTAGTTGTCTATTAGGTTACTTCATTAACATTTCCCTATGAAACCATACGTTTCACACTTAATACCATTTCCAAATGGAATTCCATTTTCATATAGTGACACTTTTCAAGTGAGAGAGAATTTCAATTTCTCTGCATTGGCATCCTGATTCCACTGTGAACTCTAATATCATAAGTGGATTTCTTTCACTGAGTACTTTTAGATAAGTAGATAAGTCATATCTAACAATTCCTTCCTTGCAACTCCTATGCTTGACACATATAGATTATTCACACACAACCTCTTAAGCTCTTTGTTTTCTTCCACATCAAATTCGCAATTGTCTACACATCTCTACCTTCAAGGCTATGGAGCCTTACTTTTCCTTTCTATGCCCATTAATGAAATTATTCACCTGCTAGCTTCATGTCCTATGTGAGGGTTCTTTCTTTTGTAGTACCTACAATTTATTCACATTCTGGAGTATCAACATAATAATTCTTCTATTATGCTCTTCTCGAGTTCTTTATCCACTTTCCATTACTTTCTCTGTAGCTCTTTATTACCTCATACTTCTATAAGCTATGTCATACCTCCATGACCCTAACATCTGATCATATTCTTTAATTGATCTGGTTATACCTCTAATCCTGACAAACTTGCAAGAAGCCATCTTGTTAGAATTATACATATCATACAAAATTGTCAATTAAATTTATAGGTACCTATCCTATTTAATTTATGAAGAAAATATATCACAATTATCCAAATTAGAATAATTCTAGGCTATTCTCCTCTAAATAAACCTTCCAATGGTTGTAATTTCTCCCCAATAGGATATATGAGTTGAAAGTTAGGGCTCTCCGAAAAACCACTTTTAGCCCCCTTAGTTCATACAATAAATCGAATTCTGCACAAGCACTTCCTTCAAACCCCTTCCCCAGTTAACCATGGCTCGAAACCACGAGCTTAATCCTTCTTTAGTGCTTTTCTTTCTTCAACACAAAAAAAATTTGGCCACTAGCCCCCTTTTACTTCGACCGAAGTCTCATAGGGCCAAGGGCTATGACCAAGAGCTTAGTTGGAGGCGCTTATCCAAAGATTTGGGACATCGGGGCTCCGAGTCTTCGGGCCTCGAGGGTTTCACCTTCATCACACTTCACATTTCCTAATATGCCGAATTGGAGAATCTTCCGAACGGTCAGAGGTTCCGCTTATGCCACATAACATTCGCTCTGAACATTGAACTGTCGAACTCTCGGAGCGGCTCTTCGGAGCATCGCTACTCCAGTTCTCTGGAGCTTCAGACTTCAGAGGTTTTTACAACAATATACTCCCTTGTCCCCGAGTGTTGAATCTATGAACTTCTAGAGTTGCATCAGGGGTAATATGTGTAAAAAATATAGAGATGACATGTGGCCTAATCTACGGGTGACACGTGTCAAGTCATAATTGGCACAAAAGGTCTATGAATATCATAAAACAAGATGATATGTGGCACGCATGAAGTGGGTCCATGTCACCCTCGGTGACGTCACCATGTCACATCACTCTGACTCTTCGGGACTTCGGCTAGTTCAGGCTTCAGAAGTTTCTTCTACCACACGTCTCAAAACTCTTGAATGCCGAACTGGAGGACTATCGGTATGTTGCTCCCCGGAGCTTCAGGACTTTGGGGGACTTCACCACATACCATTACAAATCTCCTAAACCGTCGAACTTCTGAACTATTCTTCTCCGGAGTTTCAGGACTCCGACGCTTCAGAGGATTTTTTTCAACTCCATCCAATATTTCCTCTGAATGCCGAACTTTTGAACACTCGTTAATATGCGAACATGTGTCCCCTAACCGTGAATGGTTCGGATTGACTCCGGACTTCGAAGAAAAATTCTCCAAGTGACATAAGGGATAAAACTCTTGAATGTCGAATATTTGATAATCTATAGACACGCGTCCCAGACAATAGACGGTCATGATTTGCTCTGGAGTTCGGGACTTCGGGATCTTTTCTTCCTGGCAGCTTAAGGATTTGCTTCTCTCGAAATGCCAAACCTATGAACTGACGTGACATCTACGACTCATGCTTTCTTTCTCGCATATCTGATGGTTGGGATCTGTTCTTCTCCACTATGCCTCACCTCCTAATATGTGCCTGATCCAACAACCCAAATTTGTCCTTGGAGAAATCCAATGGTCAAGTACTCATCCCTGTGATCTACGACGTAGATTCACTCCGAAACTTCAGAGATTTGGGGATTTTACCTCCTTTTCATTAAAGACTTAAAATTTTCTGAAGCAATGAAGTCCGAAGGACTCCGGTGCTTAATGAACCTGCACCTTCTCTAGATCCGACGACTGCGAAGAATCTGTCTTCTCCCAAACAGATCCAACTGTCTAAATCTAAACTTGATCCCACAGTGGCGATCGTTCCCGATGTTAAGCCCTAATATTGGCTCATTACCCCTTAATTGGGGCATATTATATTAGTAATGTTATTTTATTTATGTCGGCTTTAGGCCATTAGTTGTAATT
>SNQJ01S0055347.1:11962-27556 GCA_010110895.2 Picea sitchensis
ACTGACTGTGAAACCCTAAAATCACACACCTGAGAGCACTACTTCTCACCAAAAGAGGGGATGACTGCCCCACCTTGATTGAAAAACAACCTATCAAGCACGCTCCTGTCACTGAAACAGCAGGCGGGCAAACACGTGCTGTGCTAAAATAGGGCACATGTACCCGCGAGTTGAACTTGCACAGGTCGCGGGTATGTACAAAATCTAAGACAAATCCAAACACAGGCAACCCAGACCTGGAAGAGGCCTCTGGTATTGAAAACCAGGGTCTCTTGAAGGCTTGGATGCTTCTTCTTTAAAAGAAAAGAAAAATAATTGCAAAAAATAACAAACGCACTAAAGCAGACTGAGACAAGACTGTGAACCAGCAAGACCCAGACAGGATCCAGAAAGCCCCCTGAGAATGTAAAATTATGATAGGGAGGAGGATACTGCCTCTTAAGCTCTCTGAGTCCTACACGCTATTGAAACCTCTATAACAAGCATTCAAATATAGGCTGTAGAAGGTTAGGGTGCAAGTTACATGCGTGCAGGCCTTCTGCAGGCTACGTGTACCTCTGTGTGTCCCGTTAATAAATGTCAAGGGATAGTCAAGGAAAAACTGGTATTAAGAACCAGGTTCCCTGCTAGCTCTGACCTAACAGAAAACAAACAAACAAAGAATCATAAAATCTACTCCTTTAAACTACCCAAAAACCTCACTTAAATCTAGAAACCCTAAGAGTACTATCCCCATTGGAGTCACCAATTCTGTTGTTGGGAAATAATACCCTACGGACTAACAAGCTAGGGATAAACTTGCATGCAGATCATGACCTTAAAGAAATCACTTTGAACCTATCACCCCAAAACTAAAACCCCTTTTTCACATACAAGTATGGATAGGACCTACTAACCTTTTTCCTGATGTTTGGTGTAGATCCTCCATTGTGCTTTGTCTGCTTTCTTACGCTGCTCCTTCCAAAAACAATCCTGCAATCAAGACAAAACACTACGCATGGATGCTATTTTTCTGCTTTAGGGTTAGAGTTTAAGCATAAATCGAATAAATCATACAAAACTCACACATTAGGACGGGAAAAGTATTCTTTTATTAATCTCAAGATGAATCAACTTACAATAATGATAGAGATCGGCCACCGCTCCTTGATCCTGATCCTGGTCTCCTCCTCGTCTTTGTCCTCCAACTGCTTTGCTTGAATTCTCCTTAGGCTTGAGGAAAGGCTAAAGGGTTGGGACAAACGGATTCGACAATTGGGCAGAGTTTCTTTGCTATCCTTTTCCTCCTCCAAATAGTACCCCTACCCCTTCTTTTATAGGCTAGAAGGAGCTAGGGTTTTGGACGAACTCTCGGCCATGCATGGCCGGGAGTTTCAGTTAACTGACCCATAAATTTTTGTCTCGTCGGAAACTTTCCTATTTTTCATGATTCTGAAGGTAAACGCGGGCTGTAGTGGTCCTGCTAGCATTTTCTTTTAGATACACGCGGGCTGTAGTGGGCCTGCTAGCATTTACACGCGGGCTGTAGTGGGCTTGCTAGCGTTTACTTTTAAAAATGGAGTTTTTAGAAGATTTGTTCAGTATTTTTTGGCAAAGAAGGGATATGAGTTGGCCTGATGCTAGGTAAGCATGTGTGGTGCAATTTAGGGTTATAACAACGTGGGTTAATTTCAAAGGGTGGTCCCACAATTTAAACCATGGTTTTCTCTCAGGGGTACGTGGCATCACTTGGTGTATTGCGGGGAGAAAGGCAGGTTACCTCAAAACCACTTCCTCGCGCCCCCACAAAATAGAAAAGTATAAACGGACTCAACACCTTCCCTCCACCCACTCTATCTTTCACCCTCCACTGTGTCACACTCGTTACACATCACTTACCTCGTCTATCCCAACCACCTACATCCTCCCATCCACTCATCCCACCTCCTTATTGGACACTTGTCCCCATTTCATCCTATTCGTGAATGGTTACTCTTCCCTGTAATTGTTAGCCATCCCATAACAAACCAACGCTAAGATACCTATCTAATTACCACCCCCATATCTTTAACTATAATTATTTATCCCAGTAAATGGATTTGAAGGGACAAATGGAAACAAAATCAGATGGAAAATAAAGTAAGCCAATGATTGTGGTGGCCTTAGTGGACATGTGTACCCAATTCAAAGAACATAGGAAAACGAGTGCATCTGTGAGAAAATGAGGAGACAGATGAAGTGCCAACACATCAAATCAGAACTCAACAATATCTGCATGTTGTTATTTCATTCAGATGGTATTATATTGTAGGAAGTCAACTGAGTCAATTTTTGTATAAATAGATAGATTTTAGATCTATTCCAGGCTACTTCTTATCGAATGTAAAAGATAAAACTTTTTGAATATTAATAAAAGTGTAGACAGAGATTCTAAGTTTTGTTCAATTTGAGTTATGTGTTTCCTCCGTGTTTCCATATCTCTGAATTTCTTTCTGTAGTTATTGAAGAGTGAATGATTTCAATTTAGTACTACATCTATTGTGATCATAATATATCAACAGTTCATTCAGTAACACCTTTTCCTCTGTTATTACTGTGAATTAAAAAAGACCCGTGATATGTGTGAATTACTACATCTTTATCTCATTTTCAAGGGTGCATCTTCTACTTTTATTCTACTACAAACAAGGTGAGACTTATCTGTAATTGATACCTGACTTTGTTTTAATAGTTTTGTAAATCTTTTCTACATCATTTGACATTATAATTGTGACTCAGATAATGAGATACAACCTCTGTACCATCTTATTATTAACTTCATTTAAATATTATTTCTCAGAAAAATGAAGGTAGAAGAAAGCACTTATAAAACATTTCATTTAAAATCTTTGATGCCTGACATTATTCTTTGAGCCTAGAATAAATCCCAGGAACAATCGTTGGCTTGTTTGGTGTTTCCTTCAAAACAATTGGAGTCACCTCATTGGATGGTACACATTTGAAATATGGAGGGACCAATACATGGTTCATTTGCGAAAAAACCCTAGGTATGAGCATGCTCGATGGTTCCCAAGATTGAGTGGAAGAATCTATGGGAGGATGAAAAGGAGAAGACAATGAAAAAAGAAAGAAAGATGCCACTGGGACCAAGAAGGTATATCATATTTTTAGTTTAATGTGTTGAATTTTTGTTAGTTCTATATAAAAATTGCGATATACAACCTATTGGAAACTTTTTCTCATCTCTGAGACACATCAAAAGCAGCCAATACAAGACTAGAAAAACAACGACAACAAAAACTTGGCCAAGGTGGTTACATGAAACTAAAATCATGAATTGCAAGTACCAAATAATTAAACCATATCATTCCTATCATCATCCAAATTTTATTTAATTACATCCAATAAGACAAATTTGAGATCTTGTGCAATGCAGGGGCTCAATTCAAAACTAGAACCATGGAAGAATACCTCTAGCTTGGTCTTAAGTGAGGATTTCAAGCCATTTTTGAACACCTGCAAAGCATGGGGAAAACACAATCTTCCCCTTTGAACGCCACCGTAAGTAAAATCAATGGACTTTAATTGTTGATTTCTTGTAAAATCTATTCATGATTGATTTCACCCATAAATGAATGTGTCTTTCTATTTTAAGAAAGAGAGAAACAACAATAATGAGGTCAGTAGTGGACAACAACCCCATGACGGTGGAGTGCATTCCGATGATGGTGGTCTATAGCCCATCCATGATGGTGGAGTGCATATCGATGATGGTGGTGTGCAACCCGACCATGACAATATTATGGCTATAAAATTAGAAGTATGGATTAATACATTTATTAATATTTACTTGAAGATGGTGTACTTATAATTTTTCTTGTTTTGATGGAAAAGCATGTAGATGAGAATGCTTGGCGAGAATAGGAACACATGGTAGTCGAACCAGTGGTATTGACTAGTCAACCTAGTAAAGAACATTATAATGATATTTGCATTAATGAACTAGTTCTGTGAATAATAACTAACCATATCAATTTAACCATTTTTGTTATTGTAGTTGAGGTTCCTTAGCAACAACCTACATGCTGTGGAGAGTAGCCGACTAGATGTACAACATGTTAGAGAATGCATATTGAATCAACACCAAGAGAGGACCCAACAACTGAAGTGAATATACTATACATGGATGAGACAATCAACATATTTTTGAAAACTAAAAAAAATAAAAACAAGTGATTGTGTATATTATGAGAAACATGTATAATGGAAACTTGTTCTAATAATAAAATATATTAATATATATTATTTTTTGCTACCTTCTTATGGATGTATTTTATATGTTTTGTATGTACAAAACCACATAGTTGCACACACATTATTTCTTTCATTTACCTTTAAATTTTGTGTTGCTACTTTCTATGAATGAATCATACTATGCCACTTTGAATTATTTTCCAATAGATAGATTGGGTATGGGGAATTGAGAGTGATGTAAGGTGGGGAGGGGCCAAATGAGCTTCCACCTTCACGTGGTTGGCCTTGTTCAGTAGAGAATAAATTATTCTCGAAACCAAGAGAAGCTCATTCAGCTATTCCATTTTAGTCTTAATTTGAGAGTCTTTAACAAGTTGATATGTTTGTTTATTTATTTAATTATTATTCAGCCATATAACCTTTTATTCTCTGATGATTTATGCGGGTCTTCACAATGCAAATGTAAGTAACAATCCTATGTGTGATGTGGTTGTACAATCTCATGCTTCATCGAGCTCATGGATGTAGGTAGTTAGTATTCATTTTTCCAGATTAGTTAATGTGTCTACACAGTTTCCAAATATTCATGTATATTTCAACCCTTTACCAAATTTTGGGCACAAATCACCCTAGTATATAGTCTTGTTGGCAACCCAACTACCATATCATTTTATGTTCTTATTTGAAACATTCTATTATCTTGTGGTCACCTCAGGCAAGTGAAATCATCAAACTGTTGGTTTTCTTAGTTTAAAGTTTGCATTTTATATCACTTGTTGTTTCTTTTATTGATTTCTCGCATGTACTTTTGTGTGAATTGATGACTGATACTCTCCTTTAAATTCATGACTACAAAGCATGGATTTAACCTTCTTTCATCCAAAAATACTAGAATAAACTATGTTGGTGGTTTTCCCATGCATAATTTATAGGGCTATTGTCTCTTCTAGTAATAAACATAAGAAATTATCTAGGAATTATTGTTGAATTAAAACATAAGATCCATTATCTCCTAGTGACTGCATTTATGTACAAAGGTAAATTAAATGGCTATGCTGTGAATATGTCAATCCATAACTAAGCCTATGATAAAATCATTGCAATCAAATATTTTTTATGGTAAACTCTAGGTGGCGAACCAAACTTCTTGTCACTATTTCCAAACCCTATGCTACACCACATTTGTTTATGGTGGTATTTTCTTATCAATGAACTTTCTGGATTTTTCATAAGTCATAATCACATCAGGAAAGAGAGTTCTTAGTTTTTGGACCGAGGTTTTTTGGCAAGCAACAATAGTTACATTGGTTTTGTTGTGTCGAGCACATATGTCCTTGGCTAAGTGAAAAAAAATCAGCATTCCAAGTGTGGAATGATAACAAGGTACTCTCAACTATTGCACATTTCGCTCAATGTCAGGTATGTCTCTTTATTTCTGTTTGATACTTATCCTCTTACCCTGATCAATATTCATTTTGGTGGCTCTCACAAACTTGACCTCACTATATTCTAGTTCATTCCTGTTATGGATCCTGTAATAAAAGAAGAGCCAAACAACCCAATAGTTCAAACCCGTAATGGTATAACATAGACGTTTTTTCTGGATGGGTTTTGACCAAACAACAAATAATTTGGCGAAACCGTCAGAAACCCATTTCCAAAATGAGCTCATTTACTATCCATGAGGGAAGTTTCTTCAGAAACAAAACCATTTTAGAGATACGTCCCATATTTTGAAGAACAATTTCTCATAAATTCTGTTTCAGTTGAGGCAGGGGTTCTTTCACTTTGTTAGAAATTCAAACCAATTCTCAGGTGTCTAGGTTTATAGAATAGACATATCCTCCCTCTCCTCATATCAATAAATTAATTCATGCCATGTTCCTCTGTTTCACCTGAAGCAAGGCTATGGGAAAATTTATGCAAGCCTCTGTAATCCTGTGAGGGTTTTTCTGGTGTACAGACCGATTTAAAAGCTAAAGAAATCCTTTTAGAAAAGGAACAACAACATCAAATTCCAAGTTTAGAACCTGATCATTGTCATGACTGTTTGGCTTGGGTTCAGAGATACTAATCCAATTTGCCTTATTTACAAATGTGTTTAAATCAGGTCATAAGGAGAAACCAAGAGTTATTAGAGGAAAACAACAAATTAAAATTGGAAGCTCATAAATGCATAGCTCGAGCAGTTAAAAGGATTGGAATTATGGAGAATGGACTACAATTGATTTTAAGGAAGGATATGAATGGACATTTTACTAAATAGATTTTGTCCTAACAGTAAAGTGTTTTAGTATGAGTTAGTCATATTTATTTTCATATTCTTCTAAAGCTCAAGATATGTGTTGATCTAATTATCTTTGATACATGCCTTGATGTCTTTCCCGTCTATTCATATAATAGTCTCTTATTCCAGTTTATTATGATCTGTATGACATATCATTTATAAGACAAATATCTTAATGTTTTGAGTTAATTCATATGTTTTGAATTTGTTATAACTAATTACAGTGATTGGAGTTTTTTTCCCTCTTTGTATATTGAATCATAAAATTCCACATGGGATCATATCACATATTGTCTTTCTGTCACCTGCAAATAACTTATGAATCTTTTAGTTACCTGAATTTCTTTGGGTAAGATCACAAATCATGCTACTTTGTAATTTTCTTGCCATAGATTTCTCTTTGGCAAAAAGGTTGTTGGAGCATATCTCACACATGAAGACATAATTACAGTTCAATTTTGGTTGTTGATTAGTAACATGTTATTTTGTCTTTTATTAGTTTATTTTTATTTTTATTTTTATTGAATGAATGAGAATTAATATTTAAACTTAAACTGCTTTTCCATTTAAGTTACATCATTAGAATTTGCATTTATTCCTCTCTTTTTTTGTGATTTTTCTCTAATTAAATTAGTAATTAGTCCTGTATGTTTATCTGGCACTTAAATTTTGTTTAGCAATTAGTTTCACAAGGATTTACACAAACCATGCATATGTATATATATTCTAGATTGATGTACATAATTGTTTGCAACATGTTTATATCTAATGTTAATATAATGTACATAGTAGATAATTAAGTTAGTTATTATATTTTTAGTTTAGATTAGGTCCCTATATCGGCCAACAGAGCCGTAAAGCCCATCAGGGTGAGTCATCCAAAATGACTTAGGTTACATAGAAAACTTTGGATTGGTCTTAGCCTCACAGTTGATGGTGTGTTCACATATTCCCATCAACAAATGGCACTAGAAGGAGAGAAAACTATATATTAATGGCACGAGGGGGTCGAAAGACACCTCCTAATAATCATTCCCAAGTTAGAACTCATAGTCGCCCAGACTCTACTGTTGTACCCAATACAACCACTACATCTGAATCCCAACCTATTATTCCCTTCGAACTTGCAACACCGTTTCTTCAAGGAATTAATGTGCAATAGATTATCCAAAATTCCCGTCAATCAATAATAAGAACCCAAGGCACAATGGCCAAACTGAGACAGTTTGGTGAACAATTACAATGACCCCTTGATATTTCCAATCAAGAAGAAGATATTCTTGCCATTAGTACACCCAATTACGCATTGCGCGATATCTTGGTTGATCCATCAGAAACACTCAGTCTAGGTGTTGGGGGATCTGGACTTCCTCCTTCACCACCCGGCCCTTCTCCACCTCCTTCAAGAGGAGAGTCCTTTGATGAGGATAGTTCATCATCTAAATCTTCTCAAAACTCTAACACTTCATAGAATCCATCTTTAATGGATAATCAAAATAACCCCACCAGGCCTTAGCTTAACCAAGACGTTGTGGAAGTACCAAGACCCCAACATCCTTTACCCAAACATCCTGAAAAATGGTTAACTATGTTTGATCTTGATTCTAAGAAATCAATTGAGGATCATATACAAAAATTCATGTTGGTTGTTAGGCTCATAAATGTTGAACATGAAAATATCATTTGTATATTTTTTCCCTATACCTTTGAAGGAAATGCCTCCACATGGTACTTCGCAAAAACAACCCCAGACTATTATTCCTTGGGATAAATTTGAAACCTTCTTCTTAGAAAATTTCAGGGATGACAAATCTTCAGAAGTTCTAGTTATGGAACTATCCAACATGAATATGAATCCCAAAGAAAAGGTCAAGGACTTTAATTAGATATTCCTTACACTAAAAAATAAGATCCCCGCTGATTCCATGCCTGCTGAAAACTTGATTATTGCTTACTATGCTAAATATCTACATCATAATACAACCATGTGGGTTAAAAGGCCTAATAAAAATACTTTATTAGAAGCTTTTGAAGAGGCAGTCCTCATTGAAAATGACATTCTCAGTTTGAAGGATTACACAAACCCTGACGGTGAATCAACTTCTTCCTCTAAGAAGAAGATAGAAATCCTCACCAAGCCTCCTTCAATAAGAAAGAGAAATAACCCTTAGATATGGAGAACTTACAAAAATCTTTTCAAAAGTTATTTAATCAAGTTATAGACTTGAAAAGATCTGTAGAGGAAATATCTTCAAGTAAAGGAAATTATCAACCACCTTTTAGAAGACCGCTTCCAAATCCTCCCAATAGATCAAACCCTCCGGCTGAAGGTATGAGTTTAGAAGGATTACACCATGATATACACACCATAATGGACGGAGATGATATTTCTTCTGTTCTCCCACATGAACATCAAAATGATGTAGAAAATTAGGATGAAGAAACACCCGATGAAGGAGACTCATATCCCCCAGTTTTTGGGCATATTTCAGACAATATTTTTCAATATAACTTTGAAATTGTCCATAATAACCAAAATCCTTATAATAATCGTAGTAAAATTCAGTCTAAAGATAAAAAAAAATCTTCACCTAAAGAAAATAAAAATATAGTATCAAATCAATCAAGACATGTTGAAACATAAAAAAAAATTGCTTTCTTTGATAAAGACTACAATCCTATTGAGGATATTAAGAGATTAAAAGAAATTATATGATTTACGGGATGCTTAAGTTTCCTCCCATCCAACAAAAAATGTTACGAAGCATAGCCGATAACAGTAAAAAGAAATATCCTCTAGACAAAAACTCAACAAAAAATAAGGTTAATTAAAACAAGGATGTTGTAAACAAAAAAGTACCTGAAGACTATAATAAAAAGAAGGATGCTCCAGATAAAAGCGTAGGAAATCTAGATAAAATAGCCTTAGATACAACAAATAAAAATCAATAGATTTCTTCTCCCACACCATGAAAAAATGTCACCATTTCTGTTAACATTTGAAATCTTCAATATAAATGTGCATAATTGTATGGCGGATTTTGGGGCTTCATCGAATGTGATGCATTTATCGGTTTGTCAAAATATCAATGTTGATGTTAAACCTTCTGATTTGAAAATCATTCAGCTGGACAAAACTAATGTCACAGTGGTTGGTGAGCTTAAAGATGTATTGACCAGATTATCATATAACTCAAAAGTGTACCAGGTAATTGACATAGTAGTCATGGATATTCCAGAGGTATATGGCATGTTCCCGAGAAGAGATTGGTATGAAGAACTGCATGGTTATTTTTACACAAATTGGTCTCACTTATGGTTACCAATAAATGGCCAGCCAAATAATCTTAGAATTAATAAGGAGCAATATCTGAAGTACACAGTTACATATATAAATGATTCAAATGAACCTTTTGTCCCCAGTGTGAATGCATTAGAAATTCAAGGTATGCAAAATTTATTTGGGAATTTTGTGGCCGAACTATCTACTATTGCAGACCCGAATCAACAATCTGAAATATCATTGTATAAGCTTCTAAACATGATGTAAATATTGTAAATATTTGCAAGAATGATGAAATTTGGTCTTTATACTTTGATGGGTCATAATCACGTGAAAGAGCCAATGTTGGTTGCTTATTGATAGACCCTAAAATTAATAAGACGTTCATTGCTTGTATATAAGAATTCGATTGTACAAATAATATGGAAGAATATGAAGCTCTCCTGCAGGGACTCAAGAAATCCATTAACCTTGATGTCCAATGCCTAGTGGCATTCGACGATTATGAAATTGTAGTCAAATAGGTGAAAAATTCTATTCAATGTCTATCTGTTCACCTAAAAAACTACCAGGCTAAGGTATGAAACTTGATTAATAAATTTCTCTCTTTTAACATAAGTTCTATTCTTAGATCAAGTAATTCTAAAGCAGATTAGTTGGCAAATGTAGCATCAAAATTATTACATGTTGAAGGCTTCTCTCTTAATTCATTTTCTATTGAATTAATGTTCAAGCCGTCAATTCCGGAGAATATCACCAATTGGCGAGTGTTTGGCGATGATAAAAAAATCATAAATTATTTTCATATGGAAGACACTTTTCAAGATGTTGTAATTGATGAAAACACTCACGATGAAAATCTCTGTGATTTTTTGGTAATATTTGATCCTCGTTCGGATGAAAGATCATATGACATGGTAAAATCTATCCCTAAATCTATCGTTATATTAGAAAAGTTTATGATTTACATGAAAAATTTAGGGGAGTGGTTAATTGTAAAACGAATAGTTCCTTGCTGCAATATGAAACTATGAATTTAGGAACACGGGATAACCCTCAAAACATTAATTTGGGCAAAGGGTGTACTCAAAAAGAAAGATCTGCATTTATTAAAAATTTTAAATAATTTAATCATGTATTCGCTTGGACATACGATGATCTAAAAACATTTGATCCGAACATAATACAACATGTAATCCCCATGAATCCTCAATCCCAACCATTTCAACAAAACTAAGGAAGATGCACCCTAAGTTAGAGCCCACAGTAAAAAAGGAACTGAATAAGATGTTAACAACTAAGATCATCTTTCCTATCCGTCACACCCAATGGGTGTTCAACTTAGTCCCGATAAGAAAAAAGAACAGAGAAATACGACTCTGTGTTGATTTTTGCAACTTAAACTGAGCCTTTGATAAAGACAATTATCTCGTTCCACCAATGAAACAGATCCTACAACAAGTATTTGGATCTGAAATACTTTCATTATAAAATGGTTTTTCAGGATACAACCAAGTTCTAATGTCTCCATCAGATAAGCTTAAAACTACATTCTGGACCCCTTGGGGAACTTATGCTTATCGCAAAATGCCTTTCGGACTGATTAATGTTGGGGCCACTTTCCAAAGGGCCATGTATATCACTTTTCTGGGACTTACAAATCAATCAGTGGTTGTTTAATTAGATGATGTTACCATCTTTTCGAAGAACAAAAAATATCACTTATCTCACCTCAGGAGTGTGTTAGAACGTTGTCATAAGTATGGTATTTCATTAAACCCCAAGAAATCAATTTTTGTTGTTGATCAGGGAAAGTTACTTGGATTCGTAATATCAAAATATGGAATGATCATAGATCTAGAACGAACTCAAGCCATAGCCAATATTTCTCCTCCATCGTCCAAAAAGGCCATGCAATATTTTCTTGGTAAAATAAATGTTGTCAGATGTTTTGTTCCTAGTTTCTCCTAGATGGTTAGACCCCTACAAAATATGATAAAAAATGACACTCTCTTTAGGTGGGGATGCCAAGAAAACATGGATTTTAATTCCATCATAAAATCTATAACAAAATCTCTATCCCTGATGAGTCCTGATTTTTCCAAATAATTTGCCCTCTATACATTCACGTCAGATAGATCATACACTATTGTACTCACCCAGAAAAACAACGATAAGAATTAAATTCCCATTTCATTTATGATTTCTTCATTTAAAGGAGAAAAATTAAATTATCTTGTAGTCGATCAACAAGAATTTGTTGTTTTTAAAGAAGTAAAACACTTTAGATCTTATTCCTTGAAATCTAGAACTAAAGTCATTGTTCCTTACCCCACAGTGAGAAATTTATTAGTTCAAAAAGAGCTTGGGGAAAATAGGGCTCACTGGATGACCTCTCTTCAAGAATATGATCTCAAAATTAAACCTGCACAAATTGTTAGGGGACAAACTCTTTTCAAAATAGAGGTTGATTCAGTTAATCTACCTGAAAATGAACAAGTAGTACTAGACGAGACATTACATCATGAAACACAAATCTGTTGTGCACAAACCATGTGGAATTTCTAGTATAATGATATTAATTTTTATTTGACACATGGAACCACCCCTCAAAATCTCAATCCCAAAAACCAAAGAGCACTAAGACTCATATCTTCACCTTTGCAATTAATTAATGATGTGCTTTTTAGAAAAAATTTTGATGGTGTATTGCTACGTTTCCTAAAAAAGGAAGAATTTGAAAAGGTATTGACTGAATTACATTTAGGTGATGTCGGAGGTCACTTTGGTGGTGAAACAACCACTCAAAAAGTCCTTAGAGTTGGGTACTATTGGGTGACACTATTTAAATATGCTTATTCCATGACCCACAAATGCACAATATGTCAAACGGATGTAGGAAGAATCAAGAAAATTGCATTCCCTATGCATCCCATTACAATTGATACATCATTCCAGCAATGGGATCTGGATATCATAGGGCCAATTAATACAGCCTCTTCAAAACAACACAAGTATGTTCTCATGGCAAAAAATTACTTTACCAGGTGGTCTGAAGCCATTCCTTTAAGAGTGGTCAACACTAATAAGGTGATTTCTTCTTGAACTCTCATATCATCACACGTTTTGGGATACCAAAATGTCTATTTTTCAACAATGCTTCTTATTTTTCATCATTAGACATGAATGTTTATGATTTAGAAAAAGGAGTCAAGTTAAAATATTCTTCCAGCTATTACCCTCAAGGCAATGGCTTGGCTTAATAAACAAACAAAAATTTGATTAAAATCCTGAAAAGAACTGTGTCGAATAATCATAAAAATTGGCACACTGCTCTGTATAATGTACTATGGACTGACATTGTCACCCCAAAAGAATTCATTGGTAATTCCCCTTTTTTCCTTGTATATGGAAGTGTTGGCATTTTTACAGGCAGAGTGTTCTTGTCATTGATGGCAAGAACAACAGTGATGTTGGCAGGTTTACAGGCAGAGTGTGCATGGCAAGAACAACAACGAAGACACAGAAGAGAAAGCTCAAGAAGATCAGTAGGAATAGTGCATAGTTCCACACAGAGCACAAGTGTGCGTAAGGGCCGAGGTTTATTCCATTACCAAAGCTCAAAAGAGATAGAGTTCTCAGAAACGCGGATGAGACCCAAAGTGATCAGGACTTGCAGAACCCTTGACACTTAGAAATTCTTCCAAGTCTGGAGGATGCGTAAGCTTAGGAGGAGAGACATTGGCCATTGGATCACCAATCCTGAATAACTGATGTTCATTATATCATAGTCCAGTGACCAGAGGAATCATAGAGGAGAAGTACAGATCTGATCCGTTGGATCTGAGCATCGAGGACCAACAACCATTGGATCCAGTATAACTATGAAGAGGATAATGGCTGAGATCCATCCTCCAACTCCACGAAATGTGAATTCATGAGTTTATATAGAGATTTATATCATGGGGTCGTGGGCCGTTGATCTAGAGTGGGTTTTGGAAAATTGGAAGTCAGAATAAGGGAGGTGAGTAGTCCTCCAACTTCTCGAAATGAGAAATCCTGAAATGATCTGGGCCATTGGATCACAGATGATCGTGGACCGTTGATCTGTCAAGCATGGTTTTGGAATATCGAAAGTCAAGAGATTCAGGTTTGACTCACGTCCAAGTGCCCAACATGCGAAGTCGCAATTTGATTGCAGCCATCGATCAGAGGGAGAGATCTCGACCGTTGATCTAATATGAAGCATTTTAGAGTTTCACGAGTTGGGATTTTTGAGGCAACTCATAGCAGGAGTTCACGATATGAGAAATCAAAAATCACCCCTCTTGCTTGGCCCCTGGTCACAACTGGTGGTCACATTGATGAAGGTTAAGGGAGGAGCTAGCACGTCGCTAGGATTTACAATGGAGATCGCTGAAATCGCGAAATGCCCTTTTTGAATAGGGTTGTGGTCACAGCTAGTGGTCACATTAGCGGAAGAGAAGGGAAGGAGATATCATTTCTAGGTGCCACCTCAGAGTTTCAAAAGTTGGGAAAATCGAGGTGACTCGCAGTCGATCACCTGAAATGCAAAATCGCAAAACCACTATTGGTTGGGCGTATAGTCATCGCCGATGGTCATGTGAAAGGAAGGGGCTTAGCCAGAAAAGATAGCACCCACTGTGTAGATTTCTCATAATGGGAAAAAGGAGCCAAATACATGAGCACGCTGAGGTTCTCTCAGTAACTACTAGAGACAGACTGATGGTAATTGCAGAAAATGACTGATTGCATCTACCAGAGAATTCGAAGAATCTCAGGGTGATTGCTAGAGAAGTTGAATATTCTTGAGGTAACTACCAGTGGAATGAAGACTCAACATAGAGATGATTGACAAATGGAAAAATCATCGAAGAATGTAACTGTAACTGAGAGGATAAGCTAAATTGTGACAGAGAAGACGAAGGGTCTCACTGCCAGAAAAGGAAAAGAATCTCAGGAACGACCACTAATGGTGAACAATCTTAGCATAAGGGCCATAGATGAAGAACAGACTCAGTGTAATCACCAAAGGGGACAAAGATTTAGGTGTATGATTTGGCAGAGGACTTGGAATTATAAATACACGCAGAACATAGAAGAGGAGGTTGCTTCTGTTGAGAGTTATTCATGCGGGTAAAAGCATGCTGTGTGTAGCAGCTGAAATGCACAGAAGAAGCGTAGCGCATAGAACACAAATTCATATCTGAGAGAGGAAGAAAAATATGAGGTGCGCATGCAGAGATAGAACAGAAGAACATAAAGACCAAGAAGATGGGAGCATGAAGACACTAATGCAGGCAGATCGGAGTAGTGTAGAAGAACAATGATGAGACTGGTAAGCCATTGATAAACATTGTATCACTATAATGAATTTCAGTAAACAAATATTTATGTCTTAGGGTGGTAGGGAGGTGCTAGGGAGGACAATTTTCCTCAGAGTTTCAAGTGGGTGATTGAACACAGGGAATTGTAGCTTCCATCTGGCTGTAGCCAAAAAAACCAGGGTGGCAGGGTGGTGCAAGGGAGAACTATTGTTCTCTATTATACATGTTGGTGCCTATGTGACTGGAAGTTGTAGCTTCCATCTAGTTGGTGTTGGAATACTCAAGGAGTTGGTGCTTCATTCTAGTGGGTGCTAGATAAACCAGAGAGTTGGTGCTCTCAACAAGTTGTTGCTTGTAAAACATATGTTGTAGCCTAGAAAATGAGTTGGTGCTCATAAGAGTGATAATGTACAGAAAATAAATATTACTTATCATATCAAGAA